>ONZH01009319.1:0-21884 GCA_900303285.1 Rhinella marina | reverse complement strand
TTCTTGGAGATGTATAAATGCCAATGAAAGAGACTACTCTTTCTACTCCCAGGTACATGACATATACACCAGAATAGACTATTGTATAACTGATTCTCATTCCCTGCAACTAATACAAAATTCGAAAATCGGACATATTATATGGTCAGACCATGCGCCTCTCATAACCACATTAAAAGAGGAAAATAATCCATCTCCAAATTATATCTGGAAAATAAACACTTATTTATTGAATGAACCCAACATCCAAAACAAGTTAGAGAAAGACATAAAGGAATACTTTACACTAAATAATACTCCTGACATCAGCAAAAACATACTATGGAATTCCCATAAAGCTTATATACGAGGCATGATGATAAAATATGGAACACAATACAAAAAACAAAAAAATAAACAGATGGATGAGAAGTTGGCCAAACTTAAAACATTGGAAAAAAAACATAAAAACACTGATGATAATAATATAAAGACTGAATTAATCAAACTAAGAAATGATATTAGGGTCCTGATGTTAGATCAATTTGAAAAAAACCTATCCAAACTCAAACAAAAATACTACTCACAAAACAACAAAACCTCAGCCCTTATGGCAAATAGAGTTAAACAAATCCAGAATAAATCTAGAATTGCACTCATAAAAGACAAAAATACTAACTCACATATAATAAATCCTAAAGATATTGCAGAACAATTCAGACTATATTATGAACAACTATATAATTTGGAAAAGGACCCACAAACTGTTCAACCTACAACGTCTTCAATATACTCCTTCTTAAATTCAGTGAATTTACCTACTCTAACAGCCGAACAAAAAATTATGTTGAATTCTCCATTCTCAATTCAAGAAGTCAATAAAACTATTAAGACCTTAAAAAAACGGAAATCTCCAGGCCCTGATGGATACAACAATGAATATTTCCAGATTTTTAATGACATACTAAGCCCGTTCCTTACAGACTTGTTCAATGAATCAGCAAATAATGGTATATTCCCCAAAGAGATGACACAGGCCAATATAATCACTATCCCAAAACCAAACAAAGACCCTTCATTAGTGACAAACTACAGACCTATATCGTTAATCAATACTGACATTAAAATCTATGCCAAGATCATTGCCAATAGGATGTCGACAATTATCCCCACCATCATACACCACGACCAAGTTGGATTCGTGGCAGGTAGACAATCATCAGACGGTACAAGACGTATCATAAACATATTACATCATGTACAACAAAACCAACTACCCTCTATACTTCTTTCATTAGACGCTGAAAAAGCCTTTGATAGGATTCACTGGGAATATATGTTTGCTACTTTGGACAAATTTGGCTTTAATGGACCTATCATAAAAGCTATCAAAGCATTATACACCAACCCATCAGCAAGAGTCATCACAAATGGTATAATTTCATCTCCATTCAACCTTACAAACGGTACCAGACAGGGGTGCCCTCTGTCCCCCCTTCTGTTCATACTGGCCTTGGAGCCATTCGCAGAATTAATAAGAGAAAATAAAGATATACCAGGAATACAGATAGCAGACACAAGACACAAAATCGGCCTTTTTGCAGACGACATACTCATCTGTACTACAAAACCTAGCTTAGCACTCCCGAAAATTCAAAAACTCATTCGCACTTTTGGTGATGTCTCGTACTATAAAATCAATGACACAAAATCCCTAATACTAGATATGAACGTAAAAATCACCGATAAACTTATCCTACAATCCAGCTTACCTTATATATGGCATAAAGAAAAAATCCCGTACCTAGGTATTGAAATTTCTTACCCAATAGATACACTGATTCAATGTAACAACCCTCCACTACTGTCCCGGATACAAGTAGACATAATTCAAATAAATAAGAGCGAAAACTCTTGGTGGGGACGTATAGTATTGTATAAGATGATGATACTGCCTAAAATCCTATACTTATTCAGGACTATACCACTACTAGTACCCACACGTATCTTACAGAAATTCCAGGCCCAAATGAACAACTTTATATGGAATAGCAAACGCCCTAGAATTTCTACATCAGTTTTGAACAGAAATAGAAATTCAGGAGGTATTGGAATACCGGACCTCTATACTTACCAGATGTCCAGTATTCTGCACCAATCAGCGGAATGGTGGAACCCAAATTCGGACAAACCCTGGAATAAAATAGAACACGAATTAGAGGGAAATAATAAACTGAAAGATTTATTAACAATCTATGCCATAGGAATTCATACTCACAAACCTAAAAACCCGATAGTTAAGGATTCCATCATAGTATGGGATAAATATATGAAAATATGTACCAAATTTAAAATATCGAAGTCACTTAAAATTCCACTGCAAACCTTCCAGATTTTATTACCCTCTGTACCAGTACTTAACTGGTTACAAAAAGGAATAACATATATACAAGACATGTATCAAGAGGAGGTGCTGATGAACTTCCTTAAACTTAGCCAGAAGTTCGACCTTCCCAGAACAGATCTCTGGATATATCTTCAAATTAGAACTCTCCTGAATAAACTAAATATGAAGTTTCCCATAATACATCCCATAACAGATGCTTTATTAGACAACAGACTTCCTAAATCCATGAAAGGTTTGAAAATATTTTATTCACAGTTAACTGACACATACCTAAGTGTACATTTATCCGTACTCCAAAAATGGGAACGAGATCTGAATATCTCGATTCCTCTACAGACATGGAAAAAAACGTTTCAATCCACCACAAAAAGCTCTTCCTGTTCAGATCATCTGGAAACATACTGCAAGCTAGCATTCCGATGGTACTACACCCCTTATAGGCTAGCAAAATTTTTTCAGGACACATCAAACCTATGTTGGAGGAAATGTGGGAATATTGGAAACTTACTGCATATTTTCTGGGAATGCCCACTGATTACTAGATTTTGGGAAAAGCTAACCAGGGAGGTATTAATTCAATTAGGAATAAACATTCCTTTTTCCCCAGAATCTTATTTACTACGACTGGGAATATGTGACACACCATATAAATATAGGAATATAATACATCACATTCTCACCGCTTCTATCCAATCTATCGCGGGCAAATGGAAATCTTCCGAAACCCCGGAAATCCTTACTATAATAAAAAAGGTTAACTTAAACCATAAATATGAACAGATGAGTGCAAGAAGTGTGGGTACTCTGCATAAATTCCACTCCTCATGGAACATCTGGGAAAATTCACTGTTTATAAACCACTAAACGCATATAGACATAAAAATAAAAAAATAAATAAATATATATATATATATATTAGAGATCCTGACTCAAAACAAAGACTATATTGAACACCTGTTTCTTTCTTTCTTTTTTTTGTTATTGTTTGCGGTTTGTGTTCTCATATTTTTTTTTTTTTTTTAAGTTAAAAAACCCTGAGACGACGTCTCTCTCTCTTTCCCTCTGTATATAGGGTACAAATATGATTAATGAATAGGAGGGAACTAGTGACTGGACATAAGCAAGAAGGGCTACCGGTCATGTGATCACTTCCTAATGTTAGCTATACCATATACTATTGTGAAAATACCTTAAATTTGTATTTCTCTACAATATTGTAAAATGTATTACAATTTATTTTGTACTCTTTCCCCTTGTTTACCTATAAAAAACTATGATGAAAACCCAATAAAAAACTATTGAACCAGAAAAAGCCCTCTTGCCAATCTAAATCCAGTCTTGGACAGATTTGGCTTGCTGAGAGTTGGTGGTCGTCTGAATGGAGCCCACCTGGGAGTTGCAGAACAAAATCCTCTCATCATTCCCAACAAACATCATATCACTGTCTTGCTGATCCGACATCACCAACAAAAGGCTGAACATCAAGGCAGGCAAATCACTGAGGCCAAGCTACGGTCTGCAGGCCTTTGGATTATAGGTGTGAAACCCATCGAGAACGTCCCTGGAGGATGAACAGGACTGTACTTGAGTTTCGTGGATCTTCTTCATTCCAAGTTGGAAACAGGACTTTATTGTAATGTCTTCATCACATTCTAACATGTTCTTGTTACAGGTTTGTTTTATATTTCATGCACACTAGTTATAGTGAAATCCCCAAAGTGCCGTTTTCCTCATATTTGTTATTGTATTGTATTCAATGGCATTATCATTCTCCCTTTAACCCCTTCAACCCTGGGCCTGTTTTCACCTTCCTGCCTGGCCATTTTTTGCTAATCTGACATGTGTCACTTTATGTGGTAATAACTTTGGAACGCTTTTACTTATCCAGGCCATTCTGAGACTGTTTTCTTGTCACACATTGTGCTTCACGACAGTAGTAAATTTGTGGCAAAATATTTCATTTTTATTTATTAAAAAATACCAAATTTAGCAAAAATTAGGAAAAAATTAGCAAATTTGCAAAATTCAATTTCTCTACTTTCAAAATAGTAATACCTCCAAAAATATTTATTATTTTACATTCACCATATGTCTACTTTATGTTGGCATCATTTTATAAATGTAATTTTACTTTTTTGAGAAAGCTTAGAAGCCATTTTTCAAATTTCCATGGTCATATACACTATACTGGTCTCTGGATAATCCATTATAAGTCCAGTATAGAGTATCTGACTCTGTACTTTATCACGTGGCTCCACCTGACTGCTCTGCATAACCCCAGGCCCCCCAGGATACTAAAGTCTTATTAACCCTAGGACCCCCAGGATACTAGGGTCTTATTAACCCTAGGACCCCCAGGATACTAGGATCTATTTTCATACTCCTCCTTGGTTAAAAAATACTCCTGAAACATGCTAAGAGGATTGTTATTACTCTGTCAGGAAATGTAATGTGATCTTTGCAGCTGACAACAATATAAAATAACAGGAGGAGTGATCCTTCACCGATCCCATGCCGCTCCTCTGACAACTCTTCCTGGTTTACCAGGCTGCAGTCATGACATGCCGACACGTGACCACTGCAGCCTATGACTGACTATAGCAGTGATGTCACCACCAGTGATTGGCTGCAGTGGTCGTACATCAGGTGGACATAACATCTCTGAGTGAACAGAGACCGGCTCAGATCAGTCCTGATATCCAGAAATGATGAGAACATGGGGGAAATAGCGCTGTCACATTACTGACTGGATGAAGGAGATCGCAGAAGATATTTTATGTGTCTGTATCTTCAGTAAAACATGAATTATTACTCCAGTGATAATAATCATCGATAGTGGGGAATCATCAGGCAGATAGATGAGCAGATACTGTCCATGGAGAGGCCGTAGCCCCCGGGCATATAAAGCAGAGTCATCCAGCTTTCCATAGACTCTGAGTGACATATATTCCTCCCCCAGTCTCTCATCCAGTACTAAGTATCACAGTGGTTATGGAAGTGTCTGGATCTGGCGTTAGGTCCATGAAGCAGGAAGCACAGTATGAACAACACTATAGGTCCATGTAAATGGAGGATCATCTGTCTATAATTTCCATCTGTCAAGGTTTTTGTAACTTGATGGCAAGAATAGCAGAGTGTGCAGCACTGTTCTGGCTGCTGAAACAACAGAACCCCGACGGAGCCAATCATAATTCAGTGCGGCTCATTGGGTGTCGTTCAGATCTGTCATACCAGCACAGTGTTATGGCTTCCATCACAAACAGAAACAGATATCATTTTCAGAAACTTTCCACATGTGATAAGTCTTGATCAGTGGGGGCCCAGGTACTGAGACTCCACACCGATCACTACAATGAAGAGGCAGGAGTGCTCACATTAGTGTTACCAGTTGGGGGAGTGTCCCTGCAACCTCTGGTATTAGCCAATCAGTGTCACACTGTGCAAGAACACACCAAAACTGGTAACACCCATCTGGAATTTCATTGCAAACTGCTGGCAACCCCTTCTTTTTTAGAGTTTGGTGGTGGTCTCAGCACCTGGGTCCCCTCTGATCAAAACTAATGACGGCAGATGTTTCGGAAAGTGGAACACTAAGAATACATTTACTAATTCTAGCTATACAAAGTGAGGACAAGCCTTAACCCCTTTCCAACTGCCCAACGTAAGTTTACATTGGCGGCCAGGCAGAGCGGGCGCCATACCCGCCTGGTGCCTGTTGTTTTAAATGTGGTCAGATGTGACCATGGCATCTGAGAAGTTAAAGGAAAACTGTTGTCAAAAATGAGAAATATTTCTAAAATGTTAAAACATGCAATGTAACTTTTAGAATTTTTTGTGCTTAGATATTTTTTGTACCATTAAAGGAAATATTGAAAAAAATAATAATAATTGTGTAGAACTTCCTATGTTGACCAGCAGGGGGAGCACAACTGAAAAGTTGAGTGTAGGGAAGCCGTTTGTAGCCAGTGCTTTAAAGTGTTATCTGGCTATTCCCACCTCCTGTGACATCACGCTGCTCTTACTTGCTTATCTGATAACAAGAGATTGTCTTCCACAATACAGTGTCCAGCGGCCATCTTGTTGTGGTCTGCACTGGGATAGCATAGGAGGCACAGTCATCAATGTTATTTCCAGTTGTGATTCTGATTATTCCTCCACCACAGGGATTTTCTCCACTGACAGGTAGCAGAGTTAGGGTGGTAGTGCATGACTGAGTTTGATCTGAGAAACTCTTTCATTGTGCGTTACTTCCACCAAGCTTTTCTGTCTGCACCCCTGGGATCTGGCCCTTGTCTTTGTACGCCTCTTCCTGGTCTGCGCCCCTGGGCCCTTATCTGTGCCCCACTCTCTCTTTGTCTGCGCCTCTCTGGCTTTTGTCTCTGCTGCCCGCTGTGTGCGCCACCCTGGCCCTTATCTGTTGCATTGCAATTGCAATGTCTGAACTGGAATACACTGAAACATAACTATGGTAGATTTGCATCTGAGGACAGAACAATCTGAGTGTTACCAGTTGGGGATCCCTGCAGTCTGACATTATCCAATCAGTGTTGCCAGTGCCAGACTGTGCATGGACACCGCTTCCCTACCTGGTAACACCCATGTGGATCTTTATTGCACACCAGGGCCGGACTGGACATCTGGCACTTCTGGCAAATGCCAGAAGGGCCGCTGCCCTCCGTGGGCCGGTCCAGTCCACCCTTGCAGGGCCGCACCGCCAATTAGGCAGGTGCGGCGCGGCCCTGCGCATAATTGCGGGCGTCGGCGGGGCAGAGGGAGATGAGCGCTTCCATTGTGGAAGCGCTCATCTTCATAGTCATCTGTATCGCCGTCCTCAGGACGGCGATACAGATGCCTGTATTGTACTGCGGCAGGGGAGGGAGAGGCGTCTCCCCTGCCCGTTCCTCTGATAGGCTGCAGCCTATCAGAGGCCAGCTCAGGCGGCGCGATGACGTCATCGCGCCGCCTGAGCCGTACAGCGCGGGACACAGGCCGGAAGAGGCCTCATCGCATCGCTGCTGGAGGTAAGTATAAGTGTTTTTTTTTTTTTAATTGTAGCACCGACCGGAGCTCTATTGGGGGCACTGGGGGCATTTTACTGGCACATGGGGGCATTTTACTGGCACTGGGGGCATTTTTACTGGCACAATGGGAGCACTGGGGGCATTTTTATGGGCAATGGGGGCATTTTTACTGGCACAATGGGGGCACTGGGGGCATTTTTATGGGCACTGGGGGCATTTTTACTGGCACAATGGGGGCACTGGGGGCATTTTTATGGGCACTGGGGGCATTTTTACTGGCACATGGGGCACTGGGGACATTTTTACTGGCACATGGGGGCATTTTTACTGCACTGGGGCATTTTTACTGGCACATGGGGCACTGGGGGCATTTTTACTGGCACATGGGGGCATTTTTACTGGCACAATGGGGCACTGGGGGCATTTTACTGGCACTGGGGGCATTTTTACTGGCACATGGGGCACTGGGGGCATTTTTACTGGCACTGGGGGCATTTGTACTGGCACTGGGGGCATTTGTACTGGCACATGGGGCACTGGGGGCATTTTTATTGGCACTGGGGGCATTTGTACTGGCACTGGGGGCATTATTATAGGCACTGGGGCCATTTTTACTGGCTCATGGGGCACTGGGGGCATTTATAGCATGGGGGCACTGGGGGCATTTTTATTGGCACTGGGGGCATTTTTCTGGCACATGGGGGCATTTCTTACTGGCACATGGGGGCACTGGGGGCATTTCTTACTAGCACATAATTTGGAGGGCATCTATGGGTGGGGAGCACTTCTTACTGGCACGTTGGAAGCATTATTACTTCTGGGGCACAGTGGGGACATTAGTACTGTTGGGGGCACTATTACTAACAAGTGCACTCTGGCAGAGAATTATTAGTTGGGACTTTGGGGGGCACTATTACTGTGGGGAGCACTATTACTGTGGGGGGCACCCTGGCACAGCATCAGCGCAGTTATTTCTGGGGGACGTTATGTTCACACTATTACGGGACACTATTTGCTGGGCGCAGTTATTTTAGGACACTGTGTGCCAATAATTATTGAAGGGCACTATCTGTGTGGTACTAGTGGCACAGTACTGGGAGTAGTAGGATGATTTGTCCAGAAGACGGGAGGATGATGGAAAAGTAGTAAACTAAAAAAATTTTTCTGTCAAACTGCAGAGATGAGAAATGGCGTCTGGTCTGAAAGGAGAAGATGAGGAAAGAAAAGATCTACATCAGAGGAGACATCACTGGATGTAAGAGGTATGGGGCGCTGTATTATACTGGATGTAAGAGGTATGGAGCGCTGTATTATACTGGATGTAAGAGGTATGGAGCGCTGTATTATACTGGATGTAAGAGGTATGGGGCGCTGTATTATACTGGATGTAAGAGGTATGGGGCGCTGTATTATACTGGATGTAAGAGGTATGGGGCGCTGTATTATACTGGATGTAAGAGGTATGGAGCGCGTAACTGGATTAAGGTATGGGTATACTGGATGTAAGAGGTATGGGGCGCTGTATTATACTGGATGTAAGAGGTATGGGGCGCTGTATTATACTGGATGTAAGAGGTATGGGGCGCTGTATTATACTGGATGTAAGAGGTATGGGGCGCTTTATTATACTGGATGTAAGAGGTATGGGGCGCTGTATTATACTGGATGTAAGAGGTATGGGGCGCTGTATTATACTGGATGTAAGAGGTATGGGGGCTGTATTATACTGGATGTAAGAGGTATGAGGCGCTGTATTATACTGGATGTAAGAGGTATGGGGCGCTGTATTATACTGGATGTAAGAGGTATGGGGCGCTGTATTATACTGGATGTAAGAGGTATGGGGCGCTGTATTATACTGGATGTAAGAGGTATGGGGCGCTGTATTATACTGGATGTAAGAGATATGGGGCGCTGTATTATACTGGATGTACGAGGTATGGGGCGCTGTATTATACTGGATGTACGAGGTATGAGGCACTGTATTATACTGGATGTAAGAGGTATGGGGCGCTGTATTATACTGGATGTAAGAGGTATGGGGCACTGTATTATGCTGGATGTAAGAGGTATGGGGCGCTGTATTATACTGGATGTAAGAGGTATGGGGCGCTGTATTATACTGGATGTAAGAGGTATGGGGCGCTGTATTATACTGGATGTAAGAGGTATGGGGCGCTGTATTATACTGGATGTAAGAGGTATGGGGCGCTGTATTATACTGGATGTAAGAGGTATGAGGCTGTATTAGGCTACATTCACACGAACATTGTGTTTTGCGGTCTGCAAATTGCGGATCCGCAAAAAAAGGATGATGTTCCGTATGGAATCCGTTTTTTTTGCAGATCCACTGTAACAATGCCTATCCTTGTCCGCAAAATATGCAGATCGGAGGCCGCAAAAACAACTGTGGTGTGAATGTAGCCTTACCCTGTATGTTCTGTAGTGATATATGTAATGTTAGGAGGGAAAAGGTTAGTTTACACAGGGTGATGTGCGCCCGACAGATTGGATCTTTTGTACAAACCAAAAGATCCAATCAGCCGATAAACGAGCGTTTTGCTCGTTCGTCGGCTGATTAGGGCCACTTTTACACGGGCCGATTATCGGCACTACCGTTCCTAGGAACGCTTTTTCGGCCGATAATCGGCCCGTGTAAAAGGACATTTACACATCAATCTGTGTAATAGGGCCACTGATGAACTGAAAGACTTTTGACATGTCACAGAGACATATCAAAAGTTTTGATCAGTCCGGGTCTGAGTTCTAGACCCGTACCCTATCAGGAGATATAGCTTTTCCATTTCTCTCTGCAGGGGGCGGTTTATTTACCTTGTTTGGTGTGGTTTACGTTTATTAAATTATTATATTTTAATAATTTTTAGGGCCTCTAAAAGGGTTGGCTGTGACTTTAAAAAGTCGAGGCATGTGGGCCTCTTTGATTTCAAAATGCCCGGGCTGAATTTCAGTCCCAGTCCGGCCCTGGTTCCATATTACAGCACTTGATCGGAAACCGGAAGTGAATTTGCGTTCCACCGCAACAATCATGTGTGCGTTCCATGTATCCAATGGACGCACCATGAATGATGGAATATGAGCCATATTGAAGACGCGAGCATGCGCTTTTTAAATCTCATGACGCCGATCCTCCGAGAATACGATGGGACGCATGCCGGTTAGTTTTATGATAAATATGTATATACGTAATGTTTTTAACCATTAGGCTTCACATGGACACCTGTTGGGGGAGGAGTTATGTATTATAACAATTAATGATTTTTGAGCACAATTTTTTATGTGAAAATGTGTATGTTTAATCATGGATGGAGTTTTGATATATGTAATCATGTGAACATTAAATATGAAAATTACTATGTATATTCTGAATTGTTGATACACTTTTTAACTAGTTATGTATAATGATCAATTATGATGACACTTGTATAAATTGTCACTGAGCACTACACTCTGTATATCACTGCTTGAAAAAAGTCCCAGTAAGAGGACTGAAACGTCGCTCTGGTGAATAAAGAACACCAACTTTAATCACAACCCTGGGAGTGCCGTGGAATTATTTTTTTCTTTTTTTTTAGATAGATAGATAAATAGACAGTAACATGTCCAATAATCACACCTAAAAGTAGGGGGCCTTGCTTTATACCATGGACAGCACCCCCAGTTTCTATTGATGAGACCCATTATATGAGTTATTTTTTGGTTCTTAACACCTATTCACATATGATATAAATAACCAAACATGTTTCTTTCAATGTGAGAAGAGAAGGCAATAAAAAAAGTGTACCCCCAAAGTGACATTTACCCCATCCTCACAGTGGCCGGACCCTCCACCCACCCTGAGTACTCTATAGCGTGCTTATTGTGCATTGGGACAGGGGTAACATCACGTGTCTATGCTGGACAATTGCTCTCCAGTCAACTGGTTGTACCTGCGTGCCGGAGAACATTGTGATGTATGGATGATGTTGCGGCTCCGCTGTGTTTCTCTAATGCTGCTTATAAAGGACTTTTCCTTTAACTGTCTTTTGCCATTGATTAGATTATACTTTGCTTTAAAGAAGGTAGATTCCCACAATGCTGATGAGACAAAGCCTATAGTCAGTCTGCCCTTCTGAAAGACTCCGAGTGCGGTACGCCAACCAGTGCTGAGTATTACATTTATAGTGCGACTGTTCGTATACAAATATAATTATTCAAATAGTCCAGCTATCAGTGAAGATAAAGAGACAGTATATATACTGTGTTTATGGCCTTTAAAGCGGTATTCCCATCGGAGACAATGGGGGCATATAGTTCGGATATGCCTCCATTGTCTGATGGATGTGGTTCCCACCTCTGGGACCTGCACCTACACCGAGAACTGAGCAGGGAAGGTGGTGCCCAAGCCAGCTCTCAGTTATTTTCGGCGGCCCCATAGAAATGAATGGAGGGCAGCTGCGCTTGCGCAGTGCACCCTCCACAACTTTTGTGCCTCCATTCTCAGTGTAAGTGCGGGTCTCAGCAGTGGGACATGCATCTATCAGACAATGGTGAAAGCAAAAATACCACTCACACAGCTAGACAAACAGTTAACCCTTTCTAATAGACTGGCTCCATATTTGTAATAAAGACCAATTTAGTTAATGATTTTATCCCAAAATGAGTAAAATGCTATCATAAAAATTGCCTCTATAGGTGTACATAGCCTTCAGAGTTTTTCTAAGTTTTAGATCAGCATTACTATTTCTCTGTACTCAGCCTCCAGCCATCTTCCATCAGCTATCCTTCTCAACCGCTTCTCAGTTTCTCCTGGTACCAACTGTCAAAGTAACTCACATCCCTCCATGTTCAGTCCTATCTTCCAGTCATTACTGAGACCCCCCTCCCTCACACATTTTACAGTGCAAACATTCATAGGCTTTAGCCAATGAGTTCTTCTTGCTGATGACATGGTAAAAGCCAAAAGTCACCGAGGTGATGATACAAAAAATGTGCCCTAAATATTGAATAGTAAAGAAATTATTAAACTCGAAAAGTTGAATATTAGGATGATAAGATATTTTGACCTCTGTCTATCTGAAATGGTTGATAACAGGTAACAATTGCCTTTGTGCAAATATAATGTGAGTCTAACCATAAGACATAATGTCACAAAATGAAACGTTTAAGTCAACACACAGGGAGTTATGTGCATTTCTGTGTGAACCATATTAAACGTATTCCTCTATTTTAAAGTCACTGGCCCTTTAAGTTGAAGATTCTACACGTGGTGCTGATGTCATAACTGCAGCATTGTGAGACGATTGGATTAGAACCTGGATCACTTAGTGTTCTGTACATTGCTTAACTTTCTTTTTAGGAAGCAGTAGTGATATTGACGAGCGCATCGAGTGATTTGGAGAATTTGGGGAATTTTGGAAGATGTGGGAGTCAGACTCCTTTGACTATAGCTCAGAAACATCTAGCTCAGAGTCTGACCTTCCAGGCATATTTTCCAACCGGTATGGCATGAAGCCATTACCATCTAAATACCGCCTAGGGGACAACTATAGTGAATACAGGGATATGGCGGCTCAGAGAGTACTGGCCAGACTGACCAAAAATACTCAACTGAGAAACCCTGAGAGACACCCAGTATCTAGTGACTATAGAAGAACATCAGGATGGAATATTCCTATGACATCGGAATCACCTAAATGGTCAAAAAGAGTCACAGCAAAAGAAGTCACCAAAGACCTTGACCAAGTAGCTAAATATTTGGCAGCAGCGGAAAAGACCCTGGACTCTCTCAAGAAAAAGATCTACGAAGAGAATTCTTGCCAGGAATATCCATCAAGAGCGTTGCCAAAAATGACATCTGTGAATACGATGCAGAATAAGAATTCCCAGCTACATCCAAGGGACCAGCATGATGAACGTCCTGCACCCAAGACAAAGACATCAGCATTACCACCTATAAAAACATCATCGAGTCATCATGCTATAAAGACCCAGAAAGCAGCCCCTAACAAACATCTAAAGGAACTATCCCAGCCCAAGATGGCGGCTGCTGAGGCCCTGAGCCTGCTGGATAAAGAGGACTGGGAAAAAAAGATCCAAGGGATTGATACCATCGTCTCCCTGGTATCCTGCCATACTGAAGATGTTCTACCATCCATACAAGAACTGAGGACCGCCGTAATAAAAGAAGTGACCAACCTAAGATCAACCGTGTCACTTGCATCTATCAAATGCCTGGATACAATGTTCTCCGCAGTTCAGACACACATGGATTACAACCTCCAGCAGACAGTCAGCGTCTTATTACACAAGGCCGGGGATTCCAGCTCCTTTATCCGGGAGGCAGTGAACAGCTGTTTAACATCAATGGTGGAGAATGTCAGCCCTGGACGTGCCCTCACAGCCCTGATACAAGGAGGACTCTGCCACAAGAACACCATGGTGAGATCCACCACAGTAAAACATCTTGCAGGTCTGGTGGATAGAATGGGACCAGAGTTTTTCCTGTCTGGAAGAAAAGGCATCACAGATAGGGCAATTCCAGCTGTAGCCAAAGCTGTGCAGGACAGCTGCCCACAAGCCAGGATGTATGGCAGGAACATCCTGGGCATGCTAGCTGCACACCCCAAACTGGATGCAATGCTGAGTAAGTATGTACCGCCTAAAGACTTACCAGCCTTAAAGCTCCAGTTGAAGAAATTACCTAATTAACTAATTACATGGAGGAGGAATATTACATATTGCCCAAAGAATAAGTCATCAGTGTTGGACATATGAACCCTTGTAGAAGTGGCATAACCTACAGTATCCATCTGATAAGGTATGAGAACATTTGGAAGGATTTATATGTTGTCGTACATGTATTTATATAGACTAATAGATGTATTTTGGGGAAAGTCTATGTTACTCTGATTGCCCACAGGTCTTCTGATCCTCTTATATGAATACATTTGATATATTTAAAGGGGTTTCCTACTTGTATATCATTATGGGCTGTCAATTAGACATGTTATAAAAGTCATTGGTGACCACTGGGAGCCTCAATAATACAAAAAGCAAAAGGGGACGTAATTCCCACTTTTATTGTAAAAGTGGCCAAATGTTTGATTTCAGCCTTAATCATAATGAATGGGACATACAGAAACAGACCCATCACATTTAGGATTTATTGAAGTTCCATTACAACAACTTATCCAGTACACACAGGACTGGGCATATGTCTGCTCTGTGGGATCCATGCGCTAGGGCCCTGCTAATCACTAGATCCATGTTCTTCTGTTTAAATGGAGTAGTGGACCTACATGTGCTACTGCTTCATTCAACTCTGGTAGACTGCTGGAGATAGCATTCAAGCACTCAGCTATCTCCGGCAGCCTCATTCAGCTGAATGGTGTACAATGTGAATTCATGTCTGCCGCTGCTGGTTGTACCCCAAACCCCCCTTCACCCCCCGGTTAGACGCTTATCCCCTATCTTGTAGATGGGAGATAAGTTGTTGCAGACAAATGATGACCTGTTTAGAGACATAATTATAGGGATCTATGTGCAGTTTTGAGTTTATCTGGGAATCTTGAAACTGGTGATAGATTTCTAAAGTTCCGTATAAATGCTTAGTCGTTCCCATGTAACCTGCTCATCTACCCACAGGTCTACAAGTATCTAAGAAGCTTTGGAGCCATCATACATGCCACCACAGCCAGAGCCTTCTTATGTCATGAAATATATAGCCCTGGAGTGATGAGCTCCTGGATGAACCCTGCTGCCTTTGGGGTGGATAAGCCTGCTATATCATAACTCCATTCCTCTGGCTATATTCGAGATTAATGGTAATACAGAAGCTAGAAAGAAGCCACCTGCTCCCTAGCTGTTTTCCATTATTACGAGGACACAATGTAATACCGTTGTAGCTGAGAGCGCAACCTGAAAGCAGCAATCTCTGACAATGAACCCATTGTCCCCCCAACATCTGTATACAGCTCCGTGCAATGCCGATCCTAATCCGCTACCGACTACACAATGGAGGTATAGACATAGGACTCTATTAGTAATACCACACAACAGTCCCACCGCATGTTCTATATTCTATATGTTTCTTCACCAAAAATAAAACATTTTCTGTTCACTAATTATTGTCTGGATCCTTCGTGCCTACAGTCTCCACTTTTTGGGAATCTCAGCAGTTTCCTATTATAAACAGTAAAACAGATAACCCCATAGAAGTCACTGATCCAGGCAGAGCTCAGGATGGGTTTTCCAATATGGGGGCTCCACTCAGCTCTGTCTGGAGTTTTTCTTTAGGCTATATTCACAGTCTTCACAATACTGATGGCCGATCCTTAGGATCACCAATATCATGGGGGCCCTTTTCCCAGAGACCCCACCATCCCACTGTTTGAAAGGGCAGCGGGCTCATGAGAGCATTGCATTCTCACCAATGTCTACCTATAAGTCGTCTATATGGCATCAGAGGGTAATCCACTGCCACAAAATACCCAACGTTAATTAGAAGTACACATATCAGACCATTCATCCAATTGTGGCCAAATACTTTCTTCTCATGGCTACAATGACAGTGATACTATAGTTTTAGAGGTAAATATACACATGATCCTTATTCTGAACCTTGTATTATAATACCTGTGTTTCCCCGAAAATAAGACAGTGTCTTATTTCTTTTTTTTCTCCGGAAAAAGGGTTAGGGCTTGTTATTGGGGTAGGTCTTATTTTTGCCCCCACTGAATATATATGTCATTTTTGGCCCCTCTGAATATATACTGGTATGTCATTTTTTTGCTCCCGGGCCCCTGTGCACACACAAAATAAGCTTACCTACACTCCGCTCCGGACTTCTTCTTCTCTCCCAATCCTGTCATCCAGCGTGTGCTGTGTCATCCCGTCAACCAGCGTGATCCCGCGAGACCCAGTGCTGAGGTCACGTCTCGCGGGATCATCACAGGGGAGACGTCTTGGAGCGCCGGATAGGGTATGGCTATAGGTGTGTATATATTAACTTTATCCCTGCTAATTGCCCTCCCGTTGCAGGAGGTGAGAGCTCCATTTACATGCTGGATCACTTCCACTGTATGAAGACAATTGATCAGAGTGATTGCTCATCTTCATACACATTCATTGTTTCTGGGCAGCAGAATGCTGTTTACACAGAATGATCTGCTTCCATGAAACAATGATTTAGGTGACCACACCACTGATTGGCTTATCCGTGCCACCTTTACATAGGGAAATTATCGGGAAGGTGGGTTCCTTAGAATGATCTTTCCTGATAATTTTCCCGATCATTGGAAATTTCCAGTGATCGTCATCAATAGCAGATCAGTGAGGGTCCAACATCTGGCACCCCCGATTGTTTTTGCCCTGTACACTCCAATGCCAGAATTAGCACTTTTAAAGGGGTTGTCCAGGTTCAGAGCTGAACCTCGACATATTCCAGTTTTCACCCAGGCAGCCTCCCTGATATAAGCATCGGAACATTTCATGCTCTGATGCTCTCCTTTGTGACACTGCTAGGGCAGGGCTAAAGCCTGCCCATCAGAGCCGGTGATGTCATCAGGAACACTGCTAAGCGAAAACCTCTGCCTAGCAGTATAAAAGTATTAACAAACAGCTCCTGCCCTGTGCAATACAGTGCTGGGTAAGAGAGAGCATCGGTGCATGAAATGCTCCGATGCTCATGTCAGGGAAGCCAGAGGAGTGAAAATGGGAATATGCCTGGGGTCAGCTCTGAACCCAGACAACCACTTCAATGGAGCTGGAAGCACAGCTTCTGCTTCTGGCTCCATCCACTGTTTTGTCTGATTGGTGGAGGTGTCAAGTATCAGACCCATAGAAATAACAAGAAAGTATATTTCACTTAAAAAAAAAATCAGATATTTGAGGACACAGACTCCATTTAAATAAAACATGATGAATTTCCCACAAACATAGAAACTGGTACTTTTAGCGGATACCCAAGATCCTACACTCATATCAACCATTTCAGGCCAGGCCTTCTAATATGCCCATAAAATAATATGTATAAAATATGGTGGTTAATAGATAGTAAGATATAATAAGATTACAAGTAAAGAGAAAATGGATCCCAGTCTTTGACTGCACATTGAACCTTATTGCATATACTAATGTGCAACTGTACAGGATGGTGCCTTCACGGCAAACTGAATGGAAAAATGATACAGTGCCAAACCCGGTTTATGTAGAATTATTACTACCACATGTGCACTAGTGCACGGCTGATATGAAATGAAGGCTACAAATATCAATGCACTGTGCATTTACACTGGCTCATTGGCCTTATTATAAAAAACTCGCAAAAGAAAAACGGTCATGTCGCCCAACGCAACCAATCACAGTGCAGCTTTCATCAGTCTACAAACTATTTAAGAAATAAAAGCTCAGCTCTGATTGGTTGCCAGTTTTGATAAGTGACACCCAAAGTTATTTTAAACCTACACTTCCCCTAATGCAAACCATAAAGGGGTTGTTCAGAAATAGAAAATATGGCTGCTTTTTGCCAAATACAGTGCCATAGCTGTTCACAGGTTGTGTGTGCTTAATTGGTGCAGTGCCCCAGAGGACAACTGCAAAGGGATAAGTACTTCTAAAAGGGTTAATTTACAGCAACTGAGTTAAATGTGGTAATTTACTGTTAAAGAACATTTTCTTTGTGCACTCTGTATACCTAATAGCAATGTATGGACAATATATGGTTGACACTGGCAGATTTCTTTTGGTTACCACCCCCTACATTGGCAAGCTCCTGCAAACTAGGCACGAGTTCAGAGAACCTTTATCTCTGAGTCTACAGCTGCCAGAGAAGTTATTTTATCATCAAAAAACCCTGAGGAAAAAGAGACCAGGCATCTTAGAAGGACCAGAACCATTAAGACCATGCAAGATAACATCAGTAAGGTACTGCTCATTTATGGAAAGACACTTTATTGCTGTGGAAAGGGTTTAATCGCCTCCAGCACCCAAAACGTTGAGATAGACTAGCCATCTGGATCTAAAGTCTGCACCCGTCAGCCTGGGAATTGCAGGACTTAAACAGAACAGTATAGAGCACTTGGGAATAACTTGCGAATATTACAAAGTATTTTGGAGTTAGACTCAGGGACTAGGACCACCATCATTGTTGCTGCCCATACACATCTATTAGCAGAAGACTATACTTTGCAGCTATATGAACTTCTATTCCCATTATACAATCAGTAAAAAAAGTTTATTTAATGCAATCAAATTGGGTCTGGTCTTTGCATCCATCATTTGCCAACCTGTGTTTCTGCACTCCTGCTTTGTATCCTGCCAAACACCCAACAGCAAGAGCGCTCAACCTAACATCAGACAGGAGACCCCAAAAGCCCAGGAAGAAAGGGTGTGGCCTCCAGTCACTGCATGGCCTTACGGAGCAATGGTGCTGGTAAGAGTTGTGGTTTGTGGTATCCTGAAGTGGATAGTTTCTGGGGTAATTACTGGGGACAATCCCAGGGTGGGGATTAAATGTCCTGAATTATGACGCCAACTATGCATATAGTACTGAAGCTCAGACCTATTAACTTCAATAGAGATGAGCTGCAATGCCATATCCAACCCACAGACAAGTGTGGCGCTATTTATTTTTTTCCAGTTCTGCACAACCCCCTTAAGAGGGCATTGTCAAAGTTTTAAAGAAGACATTTATACTATAGTACTCCAAAAAATAACAAAAATGCACTTGGTTTCAGCATGGTTACCAAACCCTCTGCTAATTGGTGGCAAATACACTCACCGGCCACTTTATTAGGTACACCATGCTAGTAACGGGTTGGACCCCCTTGTGCCTTCAGAACTGCCTCAATTCTTCGTGGCATAGATTCAACAAGGTGCTGGAAGCATTCCTCAGAGATTTTGGTCCATATTGACATGATGGCATCACACAGTTGCCGCAGATTTGTCGGCTGCACATCCATGATGCGAATCTCCCGTTCCACCACATCCCAAAGATGCTCTATTGGATTGTGATCTGGTGACTGTGGAGGCCATTTGAGTACAGTGAACTCATTGTCATGTTCAAGAAACCAGTCTGAGATGATTCCAGCTTTATGACATGGCGCATTATCCTGCTGAAAGTAGCCATCAGATGTTGGGTACATTGTGGTCATAAAGGGATGGACATGGTCAGCAACAATACTCAGGTAGGCTGTGGCGTTGCAACGATGCTCAATTGGTACCAAGGGGCCCAAAGAGTGCCAAGAAAATATTCCCCACACCATGACACCACCACCACCAGCTTGAACCGTTGATACAAGGCAGGATGGATCCATGCTTTCATGTTGTTGACGCCAAATTCTGACCCTACCATCCGAATGTCGCAGCAGAAATCGAGACTCATCAGACCAGGCAACGTTTTTCCAATCTTCTACTGTCCAATTTCGATGAGCTTGTGCAAATTGTAGCCTCAGTTTCCTGTTCTTAGCTGAAAGGAGTGGCACCCGGTGTGGTCTTCTGCTGCTGTAGCCCATCTGCCTCAAAGTTCGACGTACTGTGCGTTCAGAGATGCTCTTCTGCCTACCTTGGTTGTAACGGGTGGCAATTTGAGTCACTGTTGCCTTTCTATCAGCTCGAACCAGTCTGCCCATTCTCCTCTGACCTCTGGCATCAACAAGGCATTTCCGCCCACAGAACTGCCGCTCACTGGATGTTTTTTCTTTTTCGGACCATTCTCTGTAAACCCTAGAGATGGTTGTGCGTGAAAATCCCAGTAGATCAGCAGTTTCTGAAATACTCAGACCAGCCCTTCTGGCACCAACAACCATGCCACGTTCAAAGGCACTCAAATCACCTTTCTTCCCCATACTGATGCTCAGTTTGAACTGCAGGAGATTGTCTTGACCATGTCTACATGCCTAAATGCACTGAGTTGCCGCCATGTGATTGGCTGATTAGAAATTAAGTGTTAACGAGCAGTTGGACAGGTGTACCTAATAAAGTGGCCGGTGAGTGTATGTGTCATAAATATTGCTGGAAGTCTTAAAATTGTGAATACATTGGTAACGTAGTAAAAGAGTAAAATAGGGAACATGAGAGAGCTGTATAGATAGATAGATAGATAGATAGATAGATAGATAGATAGATAGATAGATACGGATAGAGAGCTAGAGAGATAGAGAAAATTGGAAGCACTTGGACACAAAACTTACAATGGAGGTGCAAGCCCTAGGTCTGACAATGACCATCTGACAAAAAAGGAAAAATTTGCCGCACTCTCACTTAAAATAAAACAAAAAGTCCTTTTTATTTACCCAAAATTTGGGACCGCGACGTTTCGGCTGTGAAAAATAAAGATTGGAAGCAGCACAGCTGTAGAGAAGTAATGTGGTGTGCCGGCGGCTCAGGAGGTGATCCAACTTCCCAAATAATCACATATCATCAGATACACGAGAGGTCACATCGAAAGGGTGCACCCAGTGTTCAATATCTGTGGCACAGACATGGAATCCACTGTATACCAACCCTCTAAATCCGATAAACTCCATTTATAGTGCACATTCCCCAGTCAGGAGTGAGAGCAAAGATAGTATTACCCATCCACGCTCTATCATTCCGATATGGTCCGATTTTCCCTGATATTCTATTGTATAGAGTGACTCCACACTTATGATATACTGGGTAAATTATATTAATATAATTGATGTGTGAGGTCACATTAGACATCTGAATACTTCAGATATTAGATACTATATATACTGTTGTGGACCCCCTGATATATCTATACTAGAGATATTTTTCGAATATTAATATCTAGAAAAATCGAAAAAAATGTACGATAGAAACATATATACAGCCACACCTGACGGGAACAACTGTACCCAGGTGTATACATCCATATGTGAGATATACCTAGTGTGCTTTATAATATTGTGTTTATTGACACTTCACAGCTATTCACTCGCTGTAATTTATATTAATAAATAGAGGTTTACACTTTTTGATACAACAATCTGGTTTTCATTATCGGCCTGTGGAATTCTTCCGTGATGCGTTCCAAAGATCAATTGTGCGTTCCATACAGGGCCGGACTGGACATCTGGCACTTCTGGCAAATGCCAGAAAGGACGCTGCCCTCCGTAGGCCGGTCCAGTCCACCCTTGCAGGGCCGCACCGCCAATTAGGCAGGTGCGGCGCGGCCCTGCGCATAATTGCGGGCGTCGGCGGGGCAGAGGGAGATGAGCGCTCATCTCCATAGTCATCTGTATCGCCGTCCTCAGGACGGCGATACAGATGCCTGTATTGTACTGCGGCAGGGGAGGGAGAGGCGTCTCCCTGCCCGTTCTCTGATAGGCTGCAGGCACTAGCCTGCAGCCTATTCAGAGGCCGGCTCAGGCGGCGCGATGACGTCATCGCGCGCCTGACCGTACAGCGCGGGACACAGCGGAAGAGGCCTCATCGCATCGCTGCTGGAGTAATATAAGTGTTATTTTTTTTTT
>ONZH01009318.1:0-38667 GCA_900303285.1 Rhinella marina | reverse complement strand
TATATATATGATATATAACTAACTGACACTAGCTAAAGTTTCAAAAAATGTGCTTACGCAGCACGCACACAAAACGTGTGTGCGTGCAAATACTGTAGATAAAAAATTCACTACAGTATAAAAAAACTGAACACTAGCTAAAAATTTAACTTATATCTATATATATATAGAGATATGGAGCTCTATATATATTTATATAAAACCCTAACTATACTTTCTTCTTTTTTCACCAAAAAAAAAAAAAAAGCACAAAAATGACCCCCAGGTGCTGATCAGGCAGGTATGCACTGAAAAGCACTGGGCGGTCACAGCTCGCACGCAGAAAAAGCGGTGCGGAGCTGAAAAATTGTTAAAAAGTAAAAAAAAAATACAAAAAACACACGGACCAAGCGGCGTCCGTAAAAAAAGGACAGGAGGGGGTAGGGGAAGGGAGGGGGGGACGGGGGGACAGGAGGGGACAGGGACAGAGGTTAGGAATCTGTAACTTCTTCTTCTTTTCTTCTGTTCTTCTTCTGTTCTACTTCTTTTCTTCTTCTTTTCTTCTTCTTTTCAGCAGAAAAAGGGGCAGATAGCAGTGGTGGTGCACCACAAGTCCCAGCAAGCCAACAGCACACAAAGGCACAGAACCTTCCAGCACGCAGTCTCCAGCCAGAATGACTGCATGCAGGAAGGATCTGCCTCTTCCTGTGCAACTGTAGCCCTGCCATTGGCTGTAGCGTTGCTCCAGCCAACGGCAGCGCTGGCAGGGGACCAAAAACATCGGAGTCCCCTGCCTGACCTCCGGGAGGACAGGTGCTGACTAGTTCAGCACCTGTCACCTTCAGATGACCAGCCCCTTCTTCCTCTGCAGCTCCGGTGGCTTCTGGGAGCTGCGAGAGGCCGGTCTATGGAATCCGGCCAATCGCAGCCACCGGAGCTGCAGGGGGACCGACACACCCCCTTCTGCCCTTACTCAGCATGGCTGCCTGCCGGGCAGTGCAGCCATAATACCCCGGTTCCCCGGCGATTTTTCCCGGGGACCGGGTGTATGCCACGCCGTACATGTACGGCGCTGGGCGTTAAGTCACGTCCCGTTGCGCCGTACATGTACGGCGCTGGCCGTTAAGGGGTTAATCTATTTCATTTAATGTTTCTGTATGTTGTTGCAGAAAGAAATCCAACCTCCCTCCCGCCCCTGCAGCTGACAGAAGTTGATTTTTACCTTCATTTTTTCAATCCCCGTTGGCTGCGGAGTGGGAGGGGGCGTGGCCTGACAGAGTCGGAGCGTGGTTTCGCGAGATCTGGGGCGGGGGTCAGAGTGGCATGAATTACAGGTCGATGACATGGTAATTTATGGGGACCTGCAATGGTTAGCAGTGGAAAAAAACATCTTTTATTAGTACTGAATGGTCGTAGTCTAAAATGAATCAATTTCATCTACGATTTTTGTGTGTCATTGCAGAGAGAAATTCACCCTCCCACCCCTGCAGCTGATTTTTTTCAATCCCCCGTTGCCTACGGAGTGGGAGGGGGCGTGGCCTGGCAGAGTTGGGGGTGTGGATTATCAAGATGCTTCGAACGGTTGTAGTCTGAAATTAGTCTATTTCATCTAAAATTTTGTGTGTCATTGCAGAGAGAAATTCACCCTCCCACCCCTGAAGCTGACAGAAGTTTATTTTTCCCTTCATTTTTTCAATCCCTGTTGGCTGTGGAGTAGGAGGGGGCGTGACCTGACACGGTTGGGGGCGTGGCTTAACAAAGAGCTTCGCATAGGTGATTTAATGTATTTCATTTAATGTTTCTGTGTGTCGTTGCAGAATGGCTGCAGAGTGAGAGGGGGCGTGGTCTGACAGAGTTGTGGGCGTGACTTAGCAAGACGATTCGAACAGTTGTAGTCTATAATTAGTCTATTTTATCTAAAATTTTTGTGTGTCGTTGCAGAGAGAAATTCACCCTCCCACCCCTGCAGCAAACAGAAGTTTATTTTTACCTTTATTTTTTCAATCCCCATTGGCTGCGGAGTGGGAGGGGGCGTAACCTGACAGAGTCGGGGGTGTGGATTAGCAAGACGCTTCACATGGGTATTTAATCTATTTCATTTAATGTTTCTGTGTGTCGTTGCAGAAAGAAAGTCAACCTCCCACCCATCCCTGCAGCTGACAGAAGTTGATTTTTACCTTTATTTTTTCAATCCCTGTTGGCTGCGGAGTGGGAGGGGGCGTGGCCTTACAGAGTCGGGGCGTGGCTTAGCAAAGCGCTTCGCATAGGTGCATTTAATCTATTTCATTTAATGTTTCTGTGTGTCGTTGCAGAATGGCTGCGGAGTAAGAGGGGGCGTGGCCTGACAGAGACGGGGCGTGGCTTAGCAAAAGGCTTCGAACGGTTGTAGTCTATAATTAGTCTATTTCATCTAAAATTTTTGTGTGTCGTTGATTTTTACCTTTAATTTTTCAATCTCTGTTGGCTGCGGAGTGAAAGGGGGTGTGGCCTGACAGAGTTGGGGGTGTGGCTTAGTGAGACCTGAGGCGGGGGTTTTAAGTACTTCTTTTAGGGTGGCCTGAATTAAAGGTCAATACCATGCTTATTTATGAGCCCACGCAATAGGCAGCAGTGGAGGAAAACATCTTTTATTACTACTGAACTGTAGTAATAGAAAAAAACATAAGTTATATTTATGGTAACCGGAATACCTTTAACAGTGTCAGTAAATAGAAATGGATGAGATCCTCAGCTGCTGATAATTACCTGGTTGTTATGGAAACCTGCCCTCCCTGTGTGGCTTTGCAGAGAATGGCAGTTGGAGTTTAAAACCAAAGCTCCCAGTTGTAATGTTGGCTAATGGAGATCATATTTTGGGAATATCTCGGGAACGGTATGTCCTAGAGAGATGAGACCTGGTCTAAAACCTTCCCGGACACCTGATGTACCGGTGTGCCGAATTTGGTGAAAATCGGTCCAGTAGTTTGGTCGCGCATAGAGAACAGACAGACAGACAGACAGAAATTCATTTTTATATTATTAAGATATATATATATATATATATATATACATATATACATATATATACATATATATATAAATAGTGCCTTGCGAAAGTATTCGGCCCCCTGGAACTTTTTTGCAACCTTTTGCCACATTTTAGGCTTCAAATAAATAGATATAACATTTTAAATTTTTGGTGAAGAATCAACAACAAGTGGGTTACAATTGTGAAGTGGAACAAAATTTATTGGATCATTTAAACTTTTTTTGCAATAATAAAACTGAAAAGTTCAAAATTATTTGGCCCATTTACTTTCAGTTCAGAAAAGTCACTCCAGAAGTTCATTGAGGATCTCTGAATGATCCAATGTTGTCCTAAATTACTGATGAAGATAAATAGAATCCACCTGTGTGTAATCAAGTCTCCGTATAAATGCACCTGCTCTGTGATAGTCTCAGGGTTCTGCATCATGAAGACCAAGGAACACACCAGGCAGGTCCGTGATACTGTTGTGGAGAAGTTTAAAGCCGGATTCGGATACCAAAAGATTTCCCAAGCTTTAAACATCCCAAGGAGCACTGTGCAAGCGATCATATTGAAATGGAAGGAGTATAAGACCACTGCAAATCTACCAAGACCCGGCCGTCCCTCTAAACTTTCATCTCAAACAAGGAGAAGACTGATCAGAGATGCAGCCAAGAGGCCCATGATCACTCTGGATGAACTGCAGAGATCTACAGCTGAGGTGGGAGAGTCTGTCCATAGGACAACAATCAGTCAAACACTTCACAAATCTGGCCTTTATGGAAGAGTGGCCAGAAGAAAGCCATTTCTCAAAGATATCCATAAAAAGCCTTGTTTACAGTTTGCCACAAGCCACCTGGGAGACACACCAAACATGTGGAAGAAGGTGCTCTGGTCAGATGAAACCAAAATCCAACTTTTTGAAAACAATGCAAAACTATATGTTTGGCGTAAAAGCAACACAGCTCATCACCCTGAACACACCATCCCCACTGTCAAACATGGTGGTGGCAGCATCATGGTTTGGGCCTGCTTTTCATCTTCAGGGACAGGGAAGATGGTTAAAATTGATGGGAAGATGGATGGAGCCAAATACAGGACCATTCTGGATGAAAACCTGTTGGAGTCTGCAAAAGACCTGAGACTAGGACGGAGATTTATCCCAATGATCCCAAACATAAAGCAAAATCTACAATGGAATGGTTCAAAAATAAACGTATCCATATCTTAGAATGGCCAAGTCAAAGTCCAGACCTGAATCCAATTGAGAATATGTGGAAGGAGCTGAAAACTGCTGTTCACAAACACTCTACATCCAACCTCAAAGAGCTCGAGCTGTTTTGCAAGGAAGAATGGGCAAGAATTTCAGTCTCTAGATGTGCAAAACTGATAGAGACATACCCCAAGCGACTTGCAGCTGTAATCGCAGAAAAAGGTGGAGCAACAAAGTATTAATGCAAGGGGGGAAAATAATTTTGCACGCCCCACTTTTCAGTTTTATTATTACAAAGAAGTTTAAATGATCCAATAAATTTAGTTTTTACTTCACAATTGTGACCCACTTGTTGTTAATTCTTCACCAAAAATTTAAAATGTTATATCTTTTTGTTTGAAGTCTGAAATGTGGCAAAAGGTTGAAAAGTTCCAGGGGGCCGAATACTTTCGCAAGGCACTGTATATAGGGTGGGCCATTTATATGGATACACCTAAATAAAATGGGAATGGTTGGTGATATTAACTTCCAGTTTGTGGCACATTAGTATATGGGAGGGGGGAAACTTTTCAAGATGGGTGGTGGCCATGGCGGCCATTTTGAAGTTGGCCATTTTGGATCCAACTTTAGTTTTTTCAATGGGAAGAGGGAAACTGTTCATCTAGGAATGCTCAGACCTGACACCCATAATGTGGTGGTGCACCATCTTGCTAGAAAAACTCAGGGAACGTGCCAGCTTCACTGCATAAAGAGGGAAACACATCATCATGTAGCAGTTGAATGGCCCCTAAGGTCTCCCGATCTGACCCTCTTAGACTTTAATTGCGAAACTTTTTCGCAATGAATCTAAATATCCTTGCGTTTCGTAGTAATGAATCACTTTTTCCTAAAATGCCGTTTGTGCGTGTTACAAAGTGAAAGTAAGAAGCCCAGGAACGCAAGTTCACTCATAATGCCTTGCACCCAGTCAATACATAGGTAGTCATCTGCTGTGATGTAACAGCCCAATAAAACCCTCATCTCGCATGACTCTGCCATTGTCCTGTGGGCTAAGCATATGGAGAGACGGTGTAAGCGCTCATGCGCTAGGGACAGTGCTGCTGAAATGATTAATAGAAGAATATTGGAGAGGGAGACTGCAGGGAGATTTATGCTGTGTCAGTTTTATTTATTCCTACATTTACTTATTCCTTCATCAGACGTAACTGTAATTCAATACCAATGAAATGTAAAGCTTTATTATTCCACTGCCAGTGTGCCAACAATACCATCCAGTCTGACCCCTTAGGGGGGGCAGGTCTTAATGTTGACCATCCTCATCTTGGAGAAGTGGGTATGCCAGAGCTGATTAATTATTAGTGTTTACTGTCAAATAACCTACAGGAGATTGTAGGCAAGAACAGCAATAATATTCATATTTAGAGATGAGCGAACATGCTCGTCTGAGCTTGGTGCTCGTTCGAGCATTAGGGTATTCGCATATGCTCACTTCTCGGACGAGCATATCGCGATCCTCGAGGAAATGGCAACTTCCTCTTCCTGCATGTTAGCCGCCTTTTTTCAGCCAATCAACATGCAGGAGAGTCTTTGGTACCTCCTAGCATCACGTGGGGCCCCTACAAGTCGATAGCAGGGATTGGCTGGCTAGATCAGATGACCTGGGAATATAAGAATCTGGTCCCGCACTGCTCGCGTCATACGCCGTCTGCATGAGATTAGGGATAGAGCTGCTGTCTGACAGGGAGAGTGTTAGGGCCTGAATTTAGTTGTTGGTTAGGCAGGAATCACCCACAAAGAACCCAACAGCCCTTCTAAGGGCTACAAGCACGTTTTTTTTTTGTCTCCTCCTGGCTGCTGGCTGGGACTTGTAGTGCAGCGACTGCCATCTTGGCTGCACACTGTTAGGCCGTGAAATTAGAATCTGGTTATGCAGGAATCATCCACAAAGAACCCAACGCTCCTTCTAAGGGCTACAACGACATTTTTTTTTGTCCTCCTCTCGGCTGCTGGCTGGGACTTGTAGTGCAGCTACCGCCATCTTGGCTGCACACTGTGCAATAGTGGCAGAAAGGGGACAGCACATGGTCCTCACAGACCCCAATGAAATTGCCTAAAGTCCTCTCAGTACTCATTTTTGCTGTACCTTGGCTTGCTGGGATCTGTAGTGCAGTCTAGGGAATACGTTTTGTCACTCAGTTATATAAACTACAGTCCAGTGAACAATTGTGAGGTGTGCGATACACTAGCCGCAGTCTAGAGAATACGTTTTTTTCACTCAATTATATAAACTACAGTCCAGTGAACAATTGTGAGGTGTGCGATACACTAGCCGCAGTCTAGAGAATAATTTTTTTTCACTCAATTATATAAACTACAATCCAGTGAACAATTGTGAGGTGTGCGATACACTAGCCGCAGTCTAGAGAATACGTTTTTTTCACTCAATTATATAAACTACAGTCCAGTGAACAATTGTGAGGTGTGCTGTACAGCAGCGTCAGTCTATAAAATACGTATTTTCTCGCAGTTATATGTCTTACAGTCCAGTGAAAAATGGAGTGCTTTGCGGTAAAATAGCCGCTATATAAAGAGTATGTTTTTTTCTCAGTTATATAAACTACAGTCCACTGAAGAATTGTGAGGTGTGCTGTACAGCAGCGTCAGTCTATAAAATACGTATTTTCTCTCAGTTATATGTATTACAGTCCAGTGAAAAATGGAGTGCTTTGCGGTAAAATAGTCGCCATATAAAGACTATGTTTTTTTCTCAGTTATATAAACTACAGTCCAGTGAACAATTGTGAGGTGTGCTGTACAGCAGCGTCAGTCTATAAAATATGTTTTATTCACTCAATTATATAAACTACAGTCCAGTGAACAATTGGAGGAGAATATACATATACATATACAATATACATATACAATGTATAGAAAAGAAAATAAATGTAGTGGCTCACTAGTTTTGACAATAATGTCTGGTTTGGTGCTACTAATCACTAGGCTATACCCTGGCCTTATTGTGTTCAAAAAGTGGAAATATAATCGATGTGTGATGAGCACTCGTTTCACATTTGGTGGAGAATAAGGCAGTGTGTGTGTATAGGTGTATCACTTTATAACTGTAACAATATTTGCGATATACTGTGATATGTGATACAAGCTGTGGTGTAGCAAAAATGTGTTTGCAGCAGAGTGACGTTACAAAGTAGCGTGATGGCTAGTTAAACTACAAAATGACATAACATGTATAGTAGGTTATTTATTTAACAATACAATCTAAAATAAAAATAAAAAAATATAAATATAAATATAGGTAGAACCAGCGCTGGTATGCACATATGAATGGAGATTAAAAATAGAAATAAAAATATAAAAAATGTATAGAAGAGAAAAGCGGAGCAAAATTGTCTATATTGCTGCGGTGGAAATATTCTCTATTCCAATAATAATCAATGCCAATGTCAGTAAAACGTAATGTTACTTATCTATCAAAGTCATTCGTAACCTTGGTAACGTTTAGGATCCCCGTTTGATATTTAGTAGAAAATTCTATGGTGGAATATGCCAAAGAAAAGGGGGTTCAATACTTTACCCTCCTGTCGGGGTTTGCGAACAGGCGTTGGGTTGTGGTGATTCAGCGATACAGCCGACCCGTGGCGTCCCACGTGGGCGGTTGTCCTGGCTTTTGGCGCGCTGGTTTAAATCCAAAAGGAGCGCTTCAGATGCTGATTGTTGAAAAAGACGTTTGAAGTGCTGAGTCACCCTGCCGTTAATCTCGTGCTGCAGCCCTGGTTTTCAGTTGTGGATCCAGCGCTGTAGCGCTATAGTGATTCGCTGATTTAAAAAATTCCTTCCAGTGAGGCGTCTTTATGATGTATATATATATATTGGTATGCACCAAGGTGCTATTCTGTTGTGCCGTGATTTTTTCCACAGGGTATAAACCATTTTGGTTTATACCCTGTGGAAAAAATCACGGCACAACAGAATAGCACCTTGGTGCATACCAATATATATATATACATCATAAAGACGCCTCACTGGAAGGAATTTTTTAAATCAGCGAATCACTATAGCGCTACAGCGCTGGATCCACAACTGAAAACCAGGGCTGCAGCACGAGATTAACGGCAGGGTGACTCAGCACTTCAAACGTCTTTTTCAACAATCAGCATCTGAAGCGCTCCTTTTGGATTTAAACCAGCGCGCCAAAAGCCAGGACAACCGCCCACGTGGGACGCCACGGGTCGGCTGTATCGCTGAATCACCACAACCCAACGCCTGTTCGCAAACCCCGACAGGAGGGTAAAGTATTGAACCCCCTTTTCTTTGGCATATTCCACCATAGAATTTTCTACTAAATATCAAACGGGGATCCTAAACGTTACCAAGGTTACGAATGACTTTGATAGATAAGTAACATTACGTTTTACTGACATTGGCATTGATTATTATTGGAATAGAGAATATTTCCACCGCAGCAATATAGACAATTTTGCTCCGCTTTTCTCTTCTATACATTTTTTATATTTTTATTTCTATTTTTAATCTCCATTCATATGTGCATACCAGCGCTGGTTCTACCTATATTTATATTTATATTTTTATTTTTATTTTTATTTTAGATTGTATTGTTAAATAAATAACCTACTATACATGTTATGTCATTTTGTAGTTTAACTAGCCATCACGCTACTTTGTAACGTCACTCTGCTGCAAACACATTTTTGCTACACCACAGCTTGTATCACATATCACAGTATATCGCAAATATTGTTACAGTTATAAAGTGATACACCTATACACACACACTGCCTTATTCTCCACCAAATGTGAAACGAGTGCTCATCACACATCGATTATATTTCCACATATACAATGTATACTGTCAATTCATACCATAACACTATATGATTCCTACCTATCAGCTTGCCTATAATAGCTGCCTTAAGGCAGCTCAAAAGAAATCATTATATTGGTTTAAATTCCAAAGGAGAATGGGGTAGATTAATAAATATTGTCTGTATTGTATTGTATAAAGTAAAAACAGTCTAAGCCTAGAAGAGACATGGAGAAGATGTCTCATATTTATCCCCAAACCCTCATTTTCAGACTCTAGTAAGGAATGAATAGGAAAAAACAATTCTAGATTTTTTTTAATGTTGTTCGCATCTTTATTATACAGGTCCCAGCAAACATGGTGTGTTACAACGTGTGCGTCTGTGTTTTTTTTACCACTTTAAAAAATGGAAAACATTATTTTTTTAAATAAACTTTATTAACATTTATGTATTTATTTATTTATCTCTAACTGTGGAAAATAGATTTCTTAATGCAGTGGTATTCTTTGCATACTATTATATTATAGGCTATCACTGCAAAATTGACATGCAGTCTAATAGCTGGTGTGTGCTGCACAATCTAATAGATGTAGTGATGTTAAGGCCCTGATAGTATCAGAAAAAGCCTTCTCTTGCCAACTGCTTAGATACCTCAATCGCTGTTGACAGCGCCATCTATGTAGTTAAGTGGCTGGCACTGGAATGAAATCCGATGCCAGATGTTACAGCTACAGTCATACTACAACACCCAGAATTGGAGATGAATGAATTTTTGAAAAATTTGATTTAGATGATTTGCCGAACTTTGTAAAAAAATTGATTTGTTCTGAATTAATTTCTTACTAATCGCAATAAATCTGGTATACCCAGGCCCCCTCTGGCCTAATCATAATCATCCCACTAGGTGGCCCAATCTCAGTGTGAAGGCTTTTAACTTAAACTGCAGGAGATTGCAAGGAGACTGCAGAGGTATCGCCATGTGCATAATGATCTAGTGCAACCATATTCATACTTAATCCATTCTGTAAGTACTGTGCTGTCAGTATTACAGGCAGTTGTAATTCATCACCGTCACTGTGCAGGGCACCAGGATTAATAACTAATCCCTTCTGTTAGCTGTCAAATTATTATGTGCCATTATTACAGGTCAATAAAAGTGTAATGTCTAATTTATCGCCATGGACTTACACTTGATTGTGCAGTGCACCAAGATTCAAGTGGTCAGCAGCAGTGGCAGTAACAGTGTTCACCAAGATTCGTAGCTAATCTCTTCTGTTAAACAAAAAGTAAAGTATACAGCACCCTTCAGTAATGCAAAAAAAAAATTGCAATCTTGCAGGAGCTGTTTCTAAATAGCTCCTTAGTGGAACAAAATAAAGAAATGGAGGCAGTGCCAATAAAGTAGTGGAGAAAAAAACCCTCTTTTAATGCATATTGTGGCAGTCCAAACACATGCTTTTTAATCCTTTCTGTTAGCTGTCAAATCACTATGTGTCAGTATTACAGGTTAATGTTAGAGTCACGTCTAATTTATTGCCATAAATTGCCATGACGGTGGTGACAATAGTAGCAACATCACTGTTTATTTTTTTACGTTCTTCTGAAAAAATGTATTCTGTATTTTGAGCATCAATAAAGCCTCTTTCAGACAGTCAGTATTTTGTCAGTGTTTTACATCAGCATGTGAAAGCCAAAACAGGACTGAATCCAAAACAGAGATAAAATGTAATGGAATTATTTGCATCTCATCTGTGTTTTGGACCCACTTCTGCTTTTGGCTTACAGATTCTGAATAAATACTGACCAAATACTGGCCGTGTGAAAGAAGCCATATGGATACTTAAAATATGGGATCCTTTTTCTTCTGATGGTTTAGAAGAAGGGAAAAATAAACTATGATGTCATAACAGTGCTGTTATAGCAGCCAACAGCAGTAACAGGGACAATAGTGGCCCCATGACAGAGTAGGGAGGTGGTGGGTGGGGGGGATTTGGAGCAACAGCAATGGCATACAGCACAAGTAGCAGATCCCAACAACAATAGTGTAATAGCAAGGCGCAGTGGTATGCATGTTCTTTTTAAAAAATGTAATGTACAAGAAGCTACTTTGTAGGAATGGCAGTAGAGGCAGCAGTTTGGTGGAAGCATCAAAATGGTGGCAGCAGCATGTGTCCAGAAATAAAGTCTCATTTTGCACAGTATTCTAGTGTGCCAGCACACTGCAGCATGATCATTTTTTGCAGAATTATCTATTCTGTTGCATCAGGCATCGGTGTCTGGAAATCCTTGTTGATCCACACCTGATTCATCATTATGAAGGTTAGTTTCTCAAAATTTTGGGATGAAAGGTGAGTTGTCTTAAGGGTAACTATGCCCCCTGCAACACTGAATACCTGCTCTGATGCCACACTACTGACAGGGCAGGAAAGCATGCCAATGGCAAACGTGGCCAGTTGTGGCCACAATTCAATTTTTGCATGCCCAGTAGTCCAGGGGATCTTAGTTCATACGTGACAGGGTATGTTCTGCTGCTGAGTCATTTCTTCGTTAGGCAGCTGAAGAAAACTGCTCATCATAGACTCCTGGCTGAAGTTGCTACATATGGAGCTGGTGCTGTTCCTGCCCCCTCCACCAGTCACGGCAGTGGATCGTGAATGTAGAGAGTCCCTCTGGTCAGACCTTTATGAGGATAGGTGATGGTGCTCGTACGCAGCAACCCGGCAACTTCTCAGCAAGTCTCTGTAGTAGTCCATTTTTGCATCTCTTTCAGAAGGTCTAAAAAAATGCCCGCATTTGTGACCGGTAGGTAGGGTCTATCAATGTGGATAGATAGTAGTCATGCCTCTCCCAAATTGTGACAATGCGGCTGTCAGTAAGCATACAAGAAAGCATTCACTAAGCCATTTGCACAAGGTACATAGAAGGACCTCCCTGCCTCCATCTCCACTGCATACAGCCACGGTCTGTCAAGGTCACCTGCATTGTCTTTGTCGTCGCCCTTCAGCTCCTCATGCTCTTCCTGCTCCATTTCTGTCGCTTGGGCAGTTAGTTTCGTATAGAATTCCTGGGTGTTTATATCCTCCTCCTTGGCCTCATCCTCTTCAGGGCTCAGGCAACCATGAGATGTAGATGCCACGTCTTCTGTCCCCTCCCCAATCACATTTGTCAGCATCCCCTCCAGGGCGTGAAGAATGACATAATTCTTCCTGTAGTTCTGCCAACTAACAAATAAGGTGGCCTCCTCAAAGGGCCTGAGCAAACGGCACGTGTCACACATGAGCTGCCACTGGCTAACATAGAAATTACACCAGGGAGTAGACCTGTCTATCTGTTGCATTGAGAAATCGTTAACCGCCTTTGTCTACCTGTACAGGTGTTTAACATATGCAGGTCATCTTGGGGAAGAGTATTTTGCCTTTGCATCGCATGTAGGGTGTGTTTGGCATGGTAAAAGTGGCTGAAGTGCATGTACAGTTTCCTTGACATTTTTAACAGTTCTTGCAGTTCAGTGGAAGACTCGAGGAACCATGTGCATAGGCCTGGCCTGCCCTCCCTGATGCAGCGCAGACAAAATGTTCTTCCCATTATCAGTAACCATGGTTCCAGCCTGCAGTTCGTGAGGAGACAGCCAGTGTTTGATTCCTTTATTGATGATTAGAGAGTTCGCTGCTTCATCACGAAATGGATTATGTATGTAAGCCTGTACCCCTGAGATGCCGCATTCATAGCTGATTGCGGCATCTGACAGTAATAACAGAGCGTAAAATTTAAAAAAATTTAAAAAATGAAATCATACTTACCTTATCCAGTTGCTTGCGATGGGCCAGACACGCCAACTTCATTGAAGATCTCGCGTGAAATCTTGTATGGTCCGTGGTAACATCATGTCAGCCGGTGTGGTGACGTCATCGCACATTTTCTTGTTTTTTTCTACACCATTTCAGGGAAAATTGATTCGCTACCATGAAGCATCATGAAATTCGGCTTTGTGTCGGATCGAATTTTCAATGAAATTCTCTCAACCCTATTGATGATGCTTAGCAGTTCCTTCCCGGAGTAGCTAATTTCGCCCAGGCCAAGCAATTGCAGAACCGCATGACAACTCTTAGCTTTGCATAGGTGATATGCTGGAGAACCACAGTAAACTGTGCCTAGAGCGGAGGGTGAGGACAAGGCAGGAGGCAGAGGAGGACATTGGTGCAGAAATCCCAGCATTACAATGCGCAGGCGGCATTGCCATCACCTGGCCAAATTGTTGGTGTGCCTGGTCTGGAACCACAATTACCTAGTGGACTGTGAATGACTTGACCATAGTGAAGAGGGGGCATTTTCATCATCTGAGGACAATGGTGACAGTGTGCCCATGAGACAGTATGGTGGAAGCATGCCCGTGAGACAGCAGGGTGGAAGCAGTGGATTATTTACAGGCAAATATGGGAGGGGTACACCATACACTACTCAGGAGACTACCTGTGAGGAACACACTAGCAGTGCACAGGTTTATAAAATTAGCGGCAGGCAGGCAACATACAGTGGTGAGGGAAAGTGCCATACTCGGCTGTGTGGAAATTTTTCAGCAAGTCGCTGGGCGACGTTAGCATGGCATTATGCAGAATATATGGGCAAACGATGAGGCGCAGCAGGTAAACAAGATAAACACAACAATTAGAGATGAGCGAATCTTTTCTCCGCTTCGTAGATTCGTATCGAATCCTCCATTTTTCCTACTCTGAAGCGAATCCGGATTTTTTCAGATTCACTTCGTATTATTCATAAATGTTCTTAAAATTTTGAACTCTAACGCAACGTACACATTTTTCTTGCCCCCTGCCCCGCCCCCCTGAAGCGGGAAAATTACGATACGCTCCCTCAAGAGCGGGTAAGTGAAGCTACGCCCCCATCAGAAGCGGCAAAAACCAGCCCGGCCCACCGGGAACGAACTATTTGCACGTATAGGGAGTGAAGACTTCTCCCTCATTACTCCGTGCTCCTCTCCAGTTCAAGCCAGCGGTGAACAAGATCCAGAGTCAGACCACAGGAAACAGCATGGTGAAATAACTGCGACCCAAGTACCCCGAACCACCACCCGCTCCAGAGATCAGAGCGGCACAACTGTACAAGAGAGTTTCATCCGCTCCTGACTCTGGCTGGTGCAGCTGCGGCGGCTGGAGCGTCCACTTTCGCCACCCAGGAGGAGAACAACAATAATAAGTACTGGACCATCCAAGGCCGGGAGACCCTACACTGGAGTGGCGAAAGGGAACCGTCCTGTGGTTTTCTGTGGAGCGAGGCTCTGGATTCCTGGTGGATGACGAGGATGGCAAGTAGTACTTTGTGGGCTGCAGGTCAGTGAAACGGCCGTACCTGATGGGGTTGGCCCCATCACAGCCTGAACGTGGGGGATCAGGTGAAATATACCCCCATGGCATCCCTGAAAGGCCCCTTTGCTACTGGGGTTACCTTATTATCTAAGCCCCTGTACCTGCTTCACCACCTGAAGTTTGGCTGGAGGAACCATCAGGCGAAGTACGAGTGTGCTGCTTACAGGAGTCACCAAATGGCACCCTCCATTTCAGGGAGAAGCCACAGCCGGAGCCTCTAATCCCTGGACTGCCAGTGCCACCACCATCACAGTACTTTCAGCTGGGTCAGCTGACGACTTCATCGTTTACGTTCCAGTCCACGGTGATCCACCAGTACCAACTACCCTGGAAAATGAAGCCAGCAGCAGCCAGGGGAGCTGGGGCTTCTTCCCTGGGTGCAACCTTGCCTCAACCACTGCAGCCAGAAGTCCTTACCCCTGCTGTTCCGGCAGGAGAATCTGGAAAAGTAAAGGTGCAATTGGCTGCGGCGCTCACCAGCGTGACCACCACCCGGACCTGGTCAAGTCCGACTTCTGGAAGAAGAGGGCAGTGGAGTTTTACCACGGCAATGAGCTTGGCCCACAGGAGGCAGGAGCGTCCTCTGATTTCTTTCAGCAGTATTTCAAGCGAGGAGGACTTCCGGTACCTCATTTGACAAACCCTTCTACTGGCTGAGTGATTTAAACAATACTTCAGGAGGACCTATGGGAGCCACACCATGGACTGCACCTGACGAGTGAGAGCTTGTTGGCACTTGTTTTGTTTAGTTTGTATTGCCCCCTGTTTGACTCTCACCCAGATGGACATGGCTTGTCAAGCTTCCCCCCCCCACAATTCTGCAGAAAATTCCCAGTTGCACCTAAGCGCGCCTATTTTTCTTTTCCCCCCTTTCTCAGGTTTCTCAGGTTATTTGGGAGCCCCCTTTGCAAAGAGGGTTCTCTATTTGCTGCTATTTTATATATTTATATTTATATTTTTTATATGCTATTTGGATTACAAAATTACCTCACGTGGATTACAATTGAATTTTGGGTTCCAGTGTTTTATCATGTCAAGCAGCCACGAGGAGAGACTCGACGTATATCTGAGCCTTTTATGCTTGCAAATGTGAAATTGCACTAAAATGTTTGCATAATTGTCTTTGCTGTATTTTAGCAATAATGTTTTTACAGGTTCAGCAACGTTCAAGCACTTTAGCCCATTGTGTGTATTCTTTTTCAGGTACTGCAATGTTTCCTATTATGCACTTATTGTACGCTGTTTTTTAGTAAATTATACACTTAGCTGGATAGCTAACACCTTACTTTTCTACCTCATATAGACTGCCTCTAACAACTGTACACCACGGCCTAGCCTCATGTGTATGATGCAATCGCGAGACAATAGTACGCTAAGGATTCGTACGCACTTTGTACGCTAATGCTTACGTATTGCGTATTTTTAACAAAATTGACTTTATGTTCGTAATTTGTGTAGGAATGTTCACAAAACAACGATTATTTTTTAACGCAAATTCGACTGAATAAATTCATATCAAGAACGAATCTTGTCAGAAATTCGTCGATTTTTGGATGATTCGCTCATCTCTAGCAACAATATATTAGACCGCCTGTTGAGACTAAGTGTGATGCACAGTAAGTCTATATATAACAGAACAGCTTAAGTATGAATGGTGCAGCAGGTGAACACGATGCACAGGGCGATTATACTCAGACTGCACTGTCCCTACAGGCTCAAAAAACTCTCCCTACGATCTCATTACATTGTCCCTTTTCAATATTCTTTTTTAAACTCTTTCTGCAACACTGTCCCTAACACATAAGCGCTTGTCACATTTCTCTCTAAGCTCAGCTCACAGTGAAATGGGGGAGACCAGTATGAGGCTTTTATAGCACTATGACATCACAAGGGATGGCTATCTGCAGATCGGCTTGCTGTACGGCATTTTGGGTGATCTTGCTTTCCTTGCTTTCAATTTTTGGCAAAAAAGGATTTGTTACCAAGCGCAAAGGAAATTCGGATTCGTTGTGAATCAAATTTTTCCTAAACTTCAGATTGAATTTCCACTTCAGATGTTTCAATTTGCTCAACACCACCCAGAAGGTACAGTCAGACATTCACACTATTGTATATAAAGCTGCACTGGGGACACTACTCTGGCTGGATACTACATTCCACTATTTCTGATAACTGCACTTCTAGTGGAGGAGCTTTTTTTTTGAATACCATGTCACGGAGGGCACCACATACTGCACACACCAGCACACAATGTCATGGTGTACGCTCACCTGCAGAGACCAGCCCTGTTACTATCCCTGCCTCATATATTAGAATAGGGACAGGACTAGAGATGAACAAACTTTTCTCTCTTTTAATTGGGAGCAGCTGCAGTTCAGCATGTATGTGGAAAGGGTAGGGTAGTAGCGGCATGTGGCTGCAATACTAGCAGCAGCAGAAGCAGCATAGCATGGACCATACTGTACGATACAGTAGATCAGCTGTCTATGGTAGTAGTGGTAGTAGTAGTAGTGGCAAATGCATATCGTTAATAGTTGTGGCAGTAGGAGATTAGCATCAAGGAGTAGCAGCTGTAGCGGTGGTGGAAGCAACAGTCATATGTTTGATTTTGGCAGGCAGTAGCAGTAGTGGCATAATGGAGACAATGTCATGATAGCAGCAGCAGCTATACGGATCATGGTGGTAGGTAGGCAACATGATGGTAGTCGGGCAGCCAGACAGAAAAAGTGTTAAGATAGGGCACCACCAGCAAGGCTGGATCTATCCTTCGGCCTCAGCCAGGGAAGTTTAAAAATCTTTCCGAATCCAGGCTTGTTTAATTTTGACAAAAATTAAAGGGGTTGTCGGGGTTCAGAGCTGAACCCAGACATACCCTTAATTTCACCCAGGTAGCCTGCCTGATGTTAACATCGGAGCATCCTATGCTCCGATGCCCTCCTTTGCCCTACACTAATTAGGAGGCTGAGGATTCCGCCCAGCAGTGAGCCCGGGGACGTCACCGGCGCTGATGGGTGGGCTTTAGCGCTGCCCTAGCCAGTAAAACGGCTAGGGCAGCGCTAAAGCCGGCCCATTACAGCCGGTGACGTCACCAAACACACTGCCGGGCGGAAGCTTCCGCCCAGCAGTCTATTATGTAAACAGAAGAGCCCTTGCCCCGCGCGATCCAGCGCAGGGCAAGGGAGGGCATCGGAGCATGAGATGCTCCGATGCTAACATCAGGCGGGCTGCCTGGATGAATTTAACGGTATTTCCGGGTTCAGCTCTGAACCCAGACAACCCCTTTAAGTTTGGACACTGGCAGAAGACAGCTTGGTCCATTTTGGTGTCACCACTCCGCCCACAGGACTGAAAAAAAGGAGTGGGTCTAAAACTGAGATAAAATGTAATAGAATTATTTTCATATCATCTGTGTTTTGGACCCACTCCTGCTTTTGGCCTACAAATTCTGATAAAACACTGATGCAAAACACTAACTAAAGAACGTATTAGCTACGATGAATTTGGGTTGAGTTGGTGGAGTAATTTGTGTGGTTCATTCTGATAACCAACAAGATTCCTCTCTTATGGCAATTATCCAGTTCCCATGTTTGGTCCATCCACCGAGTTCAGCCCATCTGGTTTTAACCCAAATACAAGGAGTTATTTGACCCCAGGTGTTCTGCATCCAAATGGTGTTCAGCACTAACTGTTCTGTGATGCCCTAACATGTCCAGGGCTGCACATGCGCTGCACTGAAGGGATCACCGTGTGTCTAACCCCTGCCAGCAGGTGTGGGTTACCTGCTCAATGTCGTCCATCATAGGGATCGGAGATTGTAATACTAGAGCCAACATATTTTATTTGGGAAAAGTCTAATTTATTTGGTAGAAAACTAATTTATTTGCTAAAAGAAAATAACTTTTAAGATAAAAGAATAATTTTTTTCAACAAAAAAATGATAATCAACTTGTGGCCAACTCTGCAGTGCGAAGAATCAATTTATTTCCACTGCCCACACGGTCCTAAATAAGACCGCTCTGTAACACTAAATCACAATAACTGGCTAACATAAGTGGTTAAATATCAATGAGACAGGTATATCATCCCAATATGTGAATTAGGCCTAAAAGAATTGCTCATCTATTAAACAATGTGGACACGCCACAGACAGTAGAAGGAGACAGTTGTATCACCCCAATTTATGAATCAGGGCCTAATAGAATTGTTTGACAGGTGTATCACCACAATTTATAAATTAGGGACTATTAGAAATGGTTATCTATTAATCAATGTGAACAGGCCAAAAACAGTAGAATGAGACAGGTGCATTACCCCACTTTGTGAATCAAGGCCTAATAGAATTGCTTATCTATTAATCAATGTGGACATGCCACAAACAGTAGAATAAGACAGGTGTATCACCCCAATTTGTGAATCAGGGCCTGTTAGAATAGGTTTGCTATTAATCAATGTGGACACCCGAATGTGGGCATACTTCAATTACACCTACACCGTGATTGATTGAACCTGCAACAGAATTCAACAGATTGTCTTAATGACGCAGCAGATGAACTAAATAAACATGCCTATATATTACACCACCTGTTGACAATGAGTCTAACGCACAATAAGTCTATGTGTAACAGAAAAGATTAAGATGCAGTTCCTCTTTGCTCCGCTTACAGTGTCTAAAAACTTTTCTTACGCTGTCCCTGCACTGTCCTTGCATTCTCCCTATCCAATATTCTAAAATTAAAGGCTTTCTGAAACACTGTCCTTAGCTCTTGAGACGTCTATCCCTATGCTCATCTCATAGTGAAATAGTGGAGACCACACGGGATGAGGCTTTTAAAGGGCTATTACATCATCCCCCATAATAACGACACCAAACTGTATGTTGCTCAGAAAGCAGCAACAGATGGTGTGCACATGTTTGATCACATCTGTGTAAGCTCGATAACTTAGATCTAGATGTGGTCTAGAGCTGTCAATCTAATTGGAAAGGAGTTGTTTTAGGTCTAGAATCATGTAGTCAACTCCAGGGATGTCACTGTAGCAGTGTGCAAACAGCTACAGCCCAAGTCTTGGTGCTCAAAATTTGCTTAATAATAAAAGTAAATATTTCTGCAAGACATTGGCAGCTACAGTGGAAAGACAGGTATCATTTCAAACAGCATGATCAACCCTACCTGGCTATATGCTTGGTTTAATAGGGTTGATCATGGTGACAGAGCCTATTTATACCCAAGCCTCCCTCCAGAGACCATAAGCTTCTGAATGAAAGGATTTCTTTTGTGCTGGGTGTTTTAATAAAATCCTTGTATATCATGATAGTTTGTGAGAGATAAAACAGATTATTGTTTGCCAGAATTGAGATTCATGTGATTTTGAGACTAAATCTGCCATTTCTGCTAAAGTGATCAAACAGGCTGCTCTGAATTTAATTAAATGAGTGTCCTATAGTCAAGACAGCTCTTCTAATAGCTCTTAAGTAGTGTAATGTAGATGAAATTAACATCTTCAAATTTTATCAAGATGACACCTCATATTTTTGTCTGCATTTACCAACAGAAATAATGGCAGACCTGCTGTGTCTGTTACTTTTAATTGTATGTTATAAAGTAAAAGAAAACAGAGCAGATTGAATTTCTGGGGCAATTAAGGTCTGAATGTCAAGTATCCCTGTGAAACTTCTGAGAACTAAGTCATCATCTTTAAAGGGGTTCTCCGGGAATTAAGAAAATGGAAATACTGAAATATTACTTTGTTATAAATATATTCCCAAATACCTTCCATTAGTTATAACGGCTCGTTTTGTCTGGGGAACAATCATTAGGAGAAACAAAATGGCCGCCGTCCTATTAGTACACACAAAATCTGTCCTAATCACAGAGCAGAGCAAGTTACTTCACAACACTGAGATAAAGAGCAGCCTCATCCTCCTCTCTGCTTTTCAGGGATTATGATCCTGAATACAGCTGATAAGATCTTCAGCTGAATCTCTGTAGGAATGGAGTCCAGGAGGAGACATGAAGTACAGAGAGGACGGACAGGACAGACTGTGGTAATGGAGACTGCACTCATTAGCCACATTTGCTCCATTCCTACAGAGATTCCACTGAAGATCTTATCATCTGTATTCAGTACATAACCCCTGACAAGCAGAGCAGAGAGGAGGATGAGGCAGCTCTTTACCACAGTGTTGTGAAGTAACTTGTCCTCCTGTGTGATTAGGACAGGTTTTGTGTGCACTAATAGGACGGCGGCCATTTTGTTTCTTCTAATGATCGCTCCCCAGACAAAACGAGCCATTATAACTAATGAAAGGTATTTGGGAATATATTTATAATGAAGTAATATTTAAGTATTTTCATTTCAATTCCCGGAGAACCCCTTTAAGCAAAGAGGAACAAAAGCAGACTCACAGACTCATCAAAACACACACACAATTTTTTTTAAACATCAAGTATAGACGTACTGTGCAAAGTATTTAGATGGAGGTGCTTTCACCCTAAACCGAGTCTCAGCATTTGTAGCTTGCTCCATTTTTCCTTTTTTGAAGCCATGGAATGTGTCACGTACCCTGAATCCTAGTGTACTTCAGAATACAACTTGCAGAATTCATGTTGAAATATTTCCTCTGAAGCAAATGCCTCATTGCTTCATTGCTACCAAATAAAAACTTGCTCAAATGAGCTTTGTTTGTAAAAGTAGGTGTTATCTTCCTTTGATTTAAAAAAAAAAAAAAAAAAACACCTTCATGGTGCACTTTTATCATACTTCAAATGATACAGTGCCTTGCGAAAGTATTCGGCCCCCTGGAACTTTTCAACCTTTTTCCACATTTCAGGCTTCAAACAAAAAGATATAACATTTTAAATTTTTGGTGAAGAATCAACAACAAGGGGGTCACAGTTGTGAAGTGGAACGAAATTTATTGGATCATTTAAACTTTTTTTGTAATAATAAAACTGAAAAGTGGGGCGTGCAAAATTATTCGGCCCCCTTGCATTAATACTTTGTTGCGCCATCTTTTGCTGCGATTACAGCTGCAAGTCGCTTGGGGTATGTCTCTATCAGTTTTCCACATCTAAAGACTGAAATTCATGCCCATTCTTCCTTGCAAAACAGCTTGAGTTCTTTGCGGTTGGATGGAGAGCATTTGTAAACAGCAGTTTTCAGCTCTTTCCACGTATTCTCAATTGGATTCAGGTCTGGACGTTGACGTGGCCATTCTAAGACCTGGATACCTTTATTTTTTAACCATTCCATTGTAGATTTTGCTTTATGTTTGGGATCATTGTCTTGTTGGAAGATAAATCTCCGTCCTAGTCTCAGGTCTTTTGCAGACTCCAACAGGTTTTCATTCAGAATGGTCCTGTATTTGGCTCCATCCATCTTCCCATCAATTTTAACCATCTTCCCTGTCCCTGAAGATGAAAAGCAGGCCCAAACCATGATGCTGCCACCACCATGTTTGACAGTGGGGATGGGGTGTTCAGGGTAATGAGCAGTGTTGCTTTTACGCCAAACATATCGTTTTGCATTGTTTTCAAAAAGTTGGATTTTGGTTTCATCTGACTAGAGCACCTTCTTCCACATGTTTGGTGTGTCTCCCAGGTGTCTTGTGGCAAACTGTAAACAAGACTTTTTATGGATATCTTTGAGAAATGGCTTTCTTTTTGTCACTCTTCCATAAAGGCCAGATTTGTGAAGTGTTCGACTGATTGTTGTCCTATGGACAGACTCTCCCACCTCAGCTGTAGATCTCTGCAGTTCATCCAGAGTGATTATGGGCCTCTTGGCTGCATCTCTGATCAGTCTTCTCCTTGTTTGAGATGAAAGTTTAGAGGGACGGCCGGGTCTTGGTAGATTTGCAGTGGTCTGATACTCCTTCCATTTCAATATGATCGCTTGCACAGTGCTCCTTGGGATGTTTAAATCTTAGGAAATCTTTTGGTATCCGAATCCGGCTTTAAACTTCTCCACAACAGTATCACGGACCTGCCTGGTGTGTTCCTTGGTCTTCATGATGCTCTCTGTGCTTTAAACAGAACCCTGAGACTATCACAGAGCAGGTGCATTTATACGGAGACTTGATTACACACCGGTGGATTCTATTTATCTTCATCAGTCATTTAGGACAACATTGGATCATTCAGAGATCCTCAATGAACTTCTGGATTGAGTTTTCTGAACTGAAAGTAAATGGGCCGAATAATTTTGCACACCCCACTTTTCAGTTTTATTATTACAAAAACGTTTAAATGATCCAATAAATTTCGTTCCACTTCACAATTGTAACCCACTTGTTGTTGATTCTTCACCAAAAATGTTAAATGTTATATCTTTTTTTCTATTACCTTAAAAACTGAGGGTAACCACTGAAAATGCAGGAGTTATGTGTTCAACAGAAGCTCTGTGACTGTGTGTGTGTGTATATATATATATATATATATATATATATATATATATATATATATACATACATGAAGGGATGCTACTTCATATTCTTATTACAATTAATGAAATTCTAGAGCCCTGCTTTCCGTAGTATAGTTTCTTGTGAATTATATCTTCCTCATAAGGACATAAGGAGGAGAATATCTCCTTTATCTCCTCTAATTATCTGTGGACCCCCATAATTATCTGTGGTATGTACCTACAGAAAAGGAGAATGCTACAAATGAGCACTCGCCTTCATCACCACTGGAAACAATTCTGAGGGAAGTGCTTGCTATCATGAGACTCCCCCCGCAAGATGTCGTTGAAGTTTGAGCACTTGCGAGATCTCACTCTTTCTTAAAAGCAGAGAGAGGGGCAACTGTCTGCAACCAACAGCTGGTACCAGGGGTCTGCCTACCAAAGAACAAATACACTTGGGTCTGGTCCCTCCTGTACTGTATTCTGTATAAAAAAGAACACCCTATTGGTATATGTTTTCCCAGTAAAGTCTATGAGCATGTTGTACATTTGAGGCGATTTTACCATTGTAAACACCATGAATGTAGTGTGAATTTAGTCTTAGACCATCAAAAATGCATGTCAGACTTCATTACAAAGTTGTTTTAATAAAACGAATCTCAAAATTGCATTTATAATTATAAGTTAAATGTCATATAGCTTTCATACACTATGGATCATATATAAAATAACATGGCATGGGTCGTTGATATCATAAGAGCTGACATTTAAATCTGAGAAATAACTCTGCTCTTTGTCGCTGACAATGAAAGTAAAGGACAAATAAAGAGCAGTGTTTCTATTCATAATGAATTTTGATGTAATTTATTCATTGTCTTCTATTGTTAAGGTAAAGGAGCTAGTGAGATAAAACAGAATTATTATTCACAACAACCATTGAAATGATAATTCTACTGGGTCATTTTAATGCACAAAACTTAAAAGACATATCATGGCTTAAAGCCAGCTGTTTTAATGTGGAATACATTTTTTTAATGTTTAGCTTCCGTATGGAACAGTTCTCAGGGCTGAGAAATCCAAACACATGATATAATTTATTAACTCTTTTCTATGAAGAATAATTCTAAATGCACACCTAGTTAGGAAATGTTTGGACTCAAAAAGCAAGTCATTAACTGCAATTTTAGTTAAATGGTTATTTTACAGTATTTGATACTAGATGGAAACTAATTAGCAGTTGCAAGTGAAAATTTGGGAGCAATGAACATTGTTGTCCATATTTATTCACATTTATGTATGGTGAAAGAAGGGCTGGATTTTTTTTTTAACTACAGTCATTATGGCGGCAAATCATAATGAGGTCGTTATTATGGGGGACTTCAACTACCCAGATATAGAGTGGGAAACTGAAACCTGTATATCTCATAAAGGAAACAGGTTCTTGGCAATAACCAAAGACAATTACCTTTCCCAACTGGTTCAGAACCCGACTAGAGGGACAGCCATGCTGGACTTAGGCTACTTTCACACTAGCAGCAGCACGGATCCGGCACCTAAAGGGTGCCGACGGATCCGTACTGCCGCTGATACATGTGTGGAGCCGGAGCAGCACTCCGGCCCCACACATGTTACCACACACATTGGAACAAGACATACAGACATACATACATACACACATACATACTCACATACTCCAGGGACGCCGACAGAACGTCTTCACGCGCCTCCTGTGCGCAGTGATGACGATTCCCCACAGCGCCCTCTGCTGGGCGCAGTGGGGAAACGTCATAGCTGCGCGCAGGAGGCGCGTGAAGACATGCTGCCGGCGTCCCTGGAGTATGTGAGTATGTATGTGTGTATGTATGTATGTATGTATGTATGTATGTATGTATGTATGTCTCTATCTATGTAGCCGGATCCGGAATGACCCCCCATTGCAAATCAATGGAGGACAGATCCGGATTACTGGTGTGTCACACCAAACGGATCCGTCCCCATTGACTTGCATTGGGGGTCATTCCGGATCCGTCTTGGTGCGGATGCCTGGACCGGAGAGAAAACCGCAGCATGCTGCGGTTTGTTCTCCGGTCTGAAGACGGAACGGAATGCTTTCAGGAGCATTCCGTTGTCTTCAGTTCAGTTTTGTCCCCATTGACAATGAATGGGGACAAAACTGAAGCGTTTTTTTCTGGTATTGAGCCCCTATGACGGAACTCAATACCGGAATTTAAAAACGCTAGTGTGAAAGTAGCCTTAGTAACTTAGTATTAACCAATAGACCTGACAGAAAAACAGATGTGCAGGTTGGGGGACACCTGGGAAAGAGTGACAATAGAGTATTAACCTTCCAATTGTCATTCAAAGTCCTCAAAAATAAAAATACAGCAACAAAATGGGATATTTTTAAAAGCATCCTAATATCTAATTGTGAGAGGTACATACCTTATGGGAATAAAAGGTTAAGAAACAAGAAAAGGACAATGTGGATAAATAGAACTGTAAAAAAAACAATAAATGACAAAAAGAAAGCATTTAAATCACTAAAACAGGAGGGTGGCGAGGAAAACTATAAGGGAAAAAACTGAATTTCCTCTTGATCAACTTGCAGGATAACAGGGCGAACTGGATGGACAGATGTCTTTTTAAGCCTACTATTTACTATGTTACAGTAAATGTTAAATACATATACATGTGCTATGTTCAACTTATAAAAGTACAATCTCTATTCACTACAAATTTTGTATCCTTTGGACTATCCATGTTTGATGTTAAATGGCTTTCCAGGCTCCTTATATTGATGACCTATCCTCAGAATAGGAAGAAAAAAAAACACAATGCAGCAGCACACTGCAAACACAAACTACATACAATAATGCCATATTTGCATAAAATATTCTGGTGCTAATGTTATGCTTATTTTATAAATTTGAGATTCTTGGCAAATACATTTTGTAAAAAATTATCCTCAAAATAGGTCATTAATATATGATCAGTCAGAGTCCAACACCCCACACCCTCACCGAACAGCTGTACTCTGCAGCCCCTGGTGTTGGAATTAACGCTTCAATGGATCAGCAAGCATAGCACTGTTTAAAATATAGAGGCTATGCTGGGTAACTGAAGCTCATCTGCCATTGCATTGAATGAGAGCTGGGCTACAGCAACCTGGCATAGTTACTGTCCTTTGAATGGAGCTTGGCTTTCTATTCCATTCAAAGTGCTAAACAGATCACTAGGGGCTACAGGTTAGAGCTGATTAGTGAGGGTGCGGGGTGTCAGAGCCTCGCCAAATGGATATTAGTGACCTATTCTGAATAGAGATGAGTGAACATTTTAAAAAGTCAATTCGGCAACTTCGCTGAAGTTAGCCAAGTAATTTGTTTCATTACAAGTTAATTATTCATGAATCACTATAGGTATAGCCATGGCTTAGGTATACCCAAGCCACTCTGCCTTAGGGAATGGCCACACGGAGCGGCTGTGCCGCGGGCAGGTTGCAGCCATGCTGGTGAAGACACCTTTAAACAGGGGCTGTTGCTGGTATGGGATTTGGCTTGTTAGGTGGGGGGAACAATATGAATAGAGATGAGCGAGCACTAAAATGCACGAGTGCTCGTTATTCGAGTCGAATTTTTCCCGATGCTCGGGTGCTCGTTTCGAATAACGAACCCCATTGAAGTCAATGGGAGACTCAAGCATTTTTTGCAGGGGACCAAGGCTCTGCCTAGGGAAGGCTGGGTGAAAACCTGGAAACCTCAGAAAATGATGGAAACACCATGGAAATGGACAGGAAACAGCAGGGGCAGCATGCATGGATGCCTCTGAGGCTGCCTAATCCCACCATTACCCCAAATTCTCGGTCAACAGCCTGGTGGTGATTGGCAATTGTGCTCACCCAGACCATAAAAATTTATCGTGGCCCTGTATGGCTGTGACTACAGAGTGACCGAGTTACACTGCAGGAGCAGGCGAAGCACATAAAAATTTACAGTGGCCCTGTATGGCTGTGACAGAGTGACCGAGTTACAGTGCAGGAGCAGGCAAAGCACATAAAAATTTATCGAGGCCCTGTATGGCTGTGACAACAGAGTGACTGAGTTACAGTGCAGGAGCAGGCGAAGCACATAAAAATTTATTGTGACCCTGTATGGCTGTGACAACAGAGTGACCGAGTTACAGTGCAGGAGCAGGCGAAGCACATAAAAATTTAGCGTGACCCTGTATGGCTGTGACAACAGAGTGACCGAGTTACAGTGCAGGAGCAGGCGAAGCACATAAAAATTTATTGTGACCCTGTATGGCTGTGACTACAAAGTGACCGAGTTACACTGCAGGAGCAGGCGAAGCACATAAAAATTTACAGTGGCCCTGTATGGCTGTGACTACAGAGTGACCGAGTTACAGTGCAGTAGCAGGCGAAGCACATAGAAAATTTATTGTGGCCCTGTATGGCTGTGACTACAGAGTGACCGAGTTACAGTGCAGGAGCAGGCGAAGCACATAAAAATTTATCGTGGCCCTGTGTGGCTGTGACAACAGAGTGACCGAGTTACAGTGCAGGAGCAGGCGAAGCACATAAAAATTTATTGTGGCCCTGTATGGCTGTGACTACAGAGTGACCGAGTTACAGTGCAGGAGCAGGCGAAGCACATAAAAATTTATTGTGGCCCTGTATGGCGGCGGTGACAACAGAGTGATCGAGTTAGACTGAGGTAGCAGGTGAACCACCCAAAAATTTAGCCTGACACAGCATGGTGGTGACACCACCAATGCCTTTGTCCGACTGAGATTGCAGTCAAATGGCTGTAGGTGAGCCTCCCAAAAATTTTTTTTTGGAGTGTGTGAAGTCGACCCTCCGAAAAAAAATTTTTTGTGTGTCTGTGGTTGACGCTCCTGAAAAATTGTTTTAGAGTGTCTGTAGTTGACACTCCTGAAAAATTGTTTTAGAGTGTCTGTAGTTGACGCTCCTGAAAAACGGTTTTAGAGTGTCTGTAGTTGACGCTCTGGAAAAATTGTTTGGAGAGAGGGCCTGTAGGTGGCCCTCTGGAAACATTGTCTTAAAAGAGTGTCAGTTGACCCTCTAAAAAATTCCCTTTTGGGTCAGCGTTTGGCAATGAAGAGAAGGAGGAGGAGGAGTAGAGGAGAGGAGAGGAATCGGATACATAAGGAATCTTATTCTTTAGCTGCTTTCCCCCGGAGATTTGAATTCCGGTGAAATCCAGGCTTTGTTCATTTTAATAAGCGTCAGCCTGTCAGTGCTGTCAGCTGACAGGCGTGTACGCTTATCGGTTATGACGCCACCAGCTGCACTGACAACACGCTAGCGGCAGGGCAGGCCAGCACCTCCAAGTTCAGGCCACGTGTCCAGCTTTGAAACCCAGTAGTTGTATGGAGCAGAGTGATCATGCAGGACGTTGGTATGGTCAGCTAGGTACTCCCTCACCATCTTTCTGTACAGCTCCCCCCTACTCTGCCTAGACTGGGGACAGGTGACAGTGTCTTGCTGGGGTGACATAAAACTGGTAAAGGCCTTGGAGAGCGTTTCCCTGCCAGTGCTGGACAAGCTGCCTGCTCGGCTCCTCTCCCCCGCTACTTGGCCCACAGAACCACGCCCTCTGCCACTAGCGGCGTCAGATGGGAAGGATTGTTTCAGCTTGTGCACCAGGGCCTGTTGATATTGATTCACTCTCATACTCCTTTCCTCTACAGGGATGAGAGTGGAAAGGTTCTGCTTGTACCGTGGGTCCAGGAGAGTGAACACCCAGTAGTCGGTGTTTGAAAAAATGCTTCTAACGTGAGGGTCACAGGATAGGCAGCCTAACATGAAGTCTGCCATGTGCGCCAGAGTCCCAACACGCAAGAATTCCCTCTCCTCACTGGTCTGACTCTCCATTTCCTCCTCCTCCTCTTCAGCCCATACAAGCTCAAGAGTTAAGAAGGACTGAGCATTGGTACCCTCTTCTGTCTCGCCAACATTCTCCTCCTCTTCCTCCTCTCCTTCATCCCTTTCCTCCAATACATTCCAATACATATACATATACATGAATTAACAGATACAATGTGCCATTGTAGAAAAAGCAATTTAACTCATAGAATATAAGCTCTTAACCAGGGGCGTAGCTAAAGGCTCATGGGCCCTGGTGCAAGAGTTCAGCTTGGGCCCTCCCCCCCCCTCCCCCAGCCTTGGTGCACCTAGCTTTTCTGCCGGCCAAGTCAAAAATTGAACCCCCCCCCCATGCCAAATTCTCACCCTAACCTTTTTCCTCCTAACATTACGTGTATCACTACAGAACATACAGGGTAAGGCTACATTCACACCACAGTTGTTTTTGCGGACTCCGATCTGCATATTTTGCGGCTCAGATGCGGACCCATTCACTTAAATGAACACTGTGTGCTGTCCGCATCTGTATGTCCATTCCTATTTTTGTCCATTTGCGGACAAGGATGGGCATCGTTACAGTGGATCTGCAAAAAAAATGGATGCCATACGGAACATCATCCTTTTTTTGCGGATCCGCAATTTGCAGACTGCAAAACACAATATTCGTGTGAATGTAGCCTAATACAGCGCCCCATACCTCTTACATCCAGTGACATCTCCTCTGATGTAGATCTTCTCTTCCCTCATCTTCTCCTGTCAGACCAGATGCCATTTTTCAGCCATTTCTCATCTCTGCAGCTTGACAGAAAAAAATCTTAGTTTACTACTTTTCCATCATCCTTCCGTCTTCTGGACAAATCAACCTACCACCCCCAGTACTGTGCCACTAGTACCACACAGATAGTGCCCTTCAATAATTATTGGCACACAGTGTCCTAAAATAACTGCGCCCAGCAAATAGTGCCCCTGACAGTAATAGTGTAAACATCACGTCCCCCAGAAATAACTGCGCTGATAATGTGCCAGGGTGCCCCCCACAATAATAGTGCCCTCAAAGTCCCAACTAATAATTCTCTGCCAGAGTGCACTTGTTAGTAATAGTGCCCCCAACAGTACTAATGTCCCCACTGTGCCCCAGAAGTAATAATGCTTCCAATGTGCCAGTAAGAAGTGCTCCCCACCCATAGATGCCCCCCAAATTATTGGGGCATTTCTTACTGGCACATGGGGGCACTGGGGGCATTTCTTACTGGCACATGATTTTGGGGAGGGAATCAATGGGGGGAACTTCTGGCGCATTATTGGGGCATTTCTTACTGGCACATAATGCGCCAGAAGTTCCCCCCATTGATTCCCCCCCAAAATCATATGCCAGTAAGAAATGCCCCTAGTGCCCCCATGTGCCAGCAAGAAGTTCCCCAGTGCCCCCATGTGGCAGAAAAATGCCCCCAAGTGCCAGTAAAAATGCCCCCAAGTGCCAGTAAGAAATGCCCCCAAGTGCTAGTAAGAAATGCCCCCAGTGCCAGTAAGAAATGCCCCCCAGTGCCCCCATGTGCCAGTAAGAAATGCCCCCAGTGCCCCATGTGCCAGTAAGAAATGCCCCCAGTGCCTGTAATAATGCCCCAGTGCCAGTAAAATGCTCCCAGTGCCCCCATGTGCCAGTAAAAATGCCCCCAAGTGCCAGTAAGAGATGCCCCCAAGTGCCAGTAAAAAATGCCCCCAGTGCCAGTAAGAAATGCCCCCAGTGCCCCCATGTGCCAGTAAGAAATGCCCCCAGTGCCCCATGTGCCAGTAAGAAATGCCCCCAGTGCCCCCATGTGCCAGTAAAAATGGCCCCAGTGCCTGTAATAATGGCCCCAGTGCCAGTAAAATGCTCCCAGTGCCCCCATGTGCCAGTAAAATGCCCTCAGTGCCAGTAAAAATGCCCCCAGTGCCCCATGTGCCAGTAAAAATGCCCCCAGTGCCCCATGTGCCAGTAAAATGCTCCCAGTGCCCCCATGTGCCAGTAAAAATGCCCCCAGTGCCCCCATGTACCAGTAAAAATGCCCCCATGTGCCAGTAAAAATGCCCCCAGTGCCAGTAAAAATGCCCCCAGTGCCAGTAAAATGGCCCCATGTGCCAGTAAAAATGCCCCCATGTCCCCCAATAGAGCTCCGGTCCGTGCTACAATAAAAAAATAAACACTAATACTTACCTCCATGGAGCTGGCAGCGATGCGATGCAGGCCTCTTCCGGCCTGTGTCCTGCGCTGTACGGCTCAGGCGGTGCGAGACGCCTCTCCCTCCCCTGCCCCGCAGTAGAATACAGGCATCTGTATTCTACAATGGAAGCGCTCATCTCCCTCTGCCCCACCTGGCTAATTGGCGGTGCGGCCCTGCAAGTGGCAACTTCGACCGCTGCGACCCCTATAGCTACGCCACTGCTCTTAACATTATATTTTCCCTTTAACCCAATCACAACCTCAAGCACTTTTGTCTCCTTTGTTATCACTAGATTCTGGTTACCATTTGATTAATTCTATTTTCAGAAGTCAATGAAACTAAATTCACTCATTGCAGAACTTATTGATTGCAGAATGTGCCATACAAAGACCATAACCACACATGATCACTTAAGCGGGCAAAGTAGGATTGTTCATGGTCACACATCATAGTCATTTGTCTTGTGAGCAATCATATCATACGGTATGATGCTTACCTCAGACCAATGAGCATACATACCAATGCTATTATTCTTTATGTTACTATCAAGTCGTTTAAAGGTGAATGCCTCTAAAATAACAAATCTTATCTGAGACAATCTAGCATTGAATGAAGTGTAAATGGCCATATAACCACCTTAAACCACTTAAACTAGTACCTTAGTAAGTAGCCTACCTGCTGCAGATATTGCATTTTTTTTTTCAAATAGTCCCCTCTGTTGCGCCAATATGCCCCCCCCCCGGGTGTTCCGGTGCCCAATATGCTAATTAGTACCATTCGTTATATTCAAAATTTTGCACTATTTGGCTTTTGTAGGTTTTAGAATGAACTTTAATATGGTCATAAATCAGCAGAGGTTGGAGAATGACCCATGAGACATTTAAGCCTCATGCACACCACCGTGTGGCCGCCATTTACGGATGCATACCCATTCCAAGAGGTACCTTGGAACCGAACCCGAGTTCGGGAAATTTTTTTTTACAGTAAAAATGAATTTATTAAGTTATTACGGGAAGTCTCGCAAGACTTTGTGAAGTAATAACTTTGGCTCATCGAAGCCAATACATTCCAATACTGTACAGAGCTCCCGCTCCGTACAGTATTAGAACAAAGTTTTATGCAAATCGACTCTGGCTGTTTCATCCAAAGTTGATTCGCTCATCCCTAGTTCCAGCGCAAGTCCATTATTCTTCATATGGAATAAATCACATTAAAAACACTGAAAAAACCTACAAAGCGTACAAAGCTTTCTTAGTCATGGTATAAAATGGTAGCGCTATCATCTGGCGAACGAGCAAACTCTTGACAACGAGCCGGTGTTTGAAAACACTCGTTCATTTGGTAAAAGCATCGTTGTGGCGGTCACTAAATCATTACCTGGCAGCAGACTGTGCTGCCTAAACAGCTGCTTACCAGTAGAAATAATTTACTATAGGGACATGTGCAGTACCCATACAGAGGAGATGAGTGCTCCATGTAAATGCAGCTCTCACCTTCTATGACAAGCAAGCAATTATCAGAAACAAACTTCAGTGTAAATGGCCTTAAGCAATGGTATGGCCACCAATCCACAGAAGAGTGGTGAGCACTGTGGGGAATCGCTCCGGTAGGCAAGGTGCGCGGACGCAGAACAGAGGCACAAAAACAGTTCTTAATCCAACTGCCGTGTTTTATTCACACACGCAGGTATCACAGTACATCAAAAAAACAACTTCACCTGAGTTGAAAGTCCTGGTGCTAATTCACACCATGCTGCAGGTTCTGCATAAAGAGTCCATTTATAGGAACAAAATCCCCCTGTCCTCCCAGACAGGTATTCAGCCTTCATCCAGGCCCCAGCCTTCTCTCCTACTGCAGTTTGGCTGGCTTTTTTAAAGTAGTTTGGTGTCAGCAAAACCTGGACCGGCACTTACAATCCAGTCCGATGCTTGACTTCACCTGGTTGTTAATCAGCCCAGCAGCACATGCTGGGAGGAAAATACCTTCCCTCAAGCAGCAGACCTTTCACTGTGTCACATACCCCCCCCCCTTTGTTCAACCTTGAGGGGGTGAACACTTGTCAAACAGTGCACTCGGGACAGGGCATCCGCGTTTCCCTGTAACCGGCCCGCTCTGTGCTCGACTGTGAATTTAAAGTTCTGTAATGAAAGAAACCATCTGGTGACCCGAGCATTCCTCTCTTTGGCCTGGCTCATCCATTTGAGAGGGGAGTGGTCGGTCACCAGGCGGAACTTCCTCCCTAACAGATAGTAGCGGAGAGACTCGAGTGCCCATTTGATGGCCAGGCACTCCCGCTCCACTATACTGTACCTTGTTTCAGCTGGGGTGAGTTTGCGGCTCAGGAAAACAACAGGATGCTCCTCCCCGTTGACTTCCTGAGACAGTACAGCTCCGAGGCCTACTTCAGAAGCATCAGTCTGTACGACAAACTCCCTCCTGAAGTCAGGCGTCACCAGCACGGGTGACCCACACAAGGCCGACTTCAATGCGGAAAAAGCCTCTTCCGCCTGGTCATTCCAGTGAACCATCACCGATTTCCGTCCCTTCAAGAGCCCTGTCAATGGTGCCGCTAACGTAGCAAAGTGGGGAACAAACCTCATGTAATACCCCACCATCCCCAGGAACGACTTTATTTGCCTGGTGGTGACAGGTCGTGGCCAATTCCGGATTGCCTCAATCTTGCTCATCTGGGGTTTGATGACACCGCGCCCAATGACATACCCTAGGTATTTTGTCTCCTGCAATCCTACAGCACATTTTTTTGGGTTAGCGGTTAACCCCGCCCTTCGGAGGGAATTCACTACGGCCTGTACTTTTGCCAGGTGACTCTCCCAGTCGGCACTATAAATGACAATGTCATCGAGGTAAGCTGAGGCGTACCGACGATGCGGACGAAGCACAATGTCCATTAACCGCTGGAATGTGGCGGGAGCACCATGCAGGCCAAAAGGTAACACCTTATACTGATATAACCCCTCAGGTGTGATAAAGGCTGTTTTCTCCTTGGCAGCCTCCGTTAAGGGCACTTGCCAGTACCCTTTTGTGAGGTCCAAGACAGAAAAATACCGCGCCTGCCCTAACCGCTCGATTAACTCATCCACCCGGGGCATGGGATACGCATCAAACTTAGAGACCTCATTTAATTTACGGAAATCATTACAGAACCGTAATGTCCCATCCGGCTTGGGTATCAGAACTATTGGGCTGGCCCACTCACTCTTAGATTCTTCAATAACATCCAGCTGCAGCATCCGCTGCACTTCCTCTGAGATGGCTTGTCGCCGAGCCTCGGGCACCCGGTAAGGCTTTAACCGGACCTTCGCCTGGGGCTCTGTGACAATGTCATGGTGGATTACGGAAGTACGTCCTGGGAGGTCCGAGAATACATCTGTGTTCCGACTAACCAACTCCCTGGCCTCCTGAGCCTGCTTAGATGAAAGGCTGTCAGCAATATGTACTGTGGCAGCCGCTTTACCAGCATCAGGCAGAGGGGCCGAAACCTCTTCCCCTAGACAAACCGTCCGCGGGCTGTTCTCCGTACAGGTCTCCCTATCCTTCCAGGGTTTTAGTAAATTGACATGGTAGACCTGCTCCGGCTTTCGGCGACCAGGCTGGCGTACCTTGTAATTTACATCGCTTACTTTCTCTAGAATCTCATAGGGCCCCTGCCACCTGGCTAGGAACTTACTGTCCACGGTCGGTACCAGAACCAAGACCCGATCTCCCGGGTTAAAGTTCCGCACCCGAGCCGCTCGGTTATAGACCCGACTCTGGGCCTGCTGAGCTGCCTCCATATGCTCCCTAACCAGTGGCAACACTGTTTCTATCCGTTCTTGCATGTTGGTGACATATTCAATGACACTTTTATGCGGAGTGGGCTGTTGCTCCCACGCCTCCTTGGCTATGTCCAACAGCCCCCGGGGATGTCTGCCATATAGAAGTTCGAAGGGCGAGAACCCAGTAGAGGCCTGGGGTACCTCTCGCACTGCAAACATTAGATAGGGCAGAAGGAGGTCCCAGTCCCTCCCATCTTTGGATACCACTCTTTTCAGCATATTTTTTAATGTTTGGTTAAATCTCTCTACCAGACCGTCTGTTTGCGGATGGTAAACGGACGTCCGTAACTGTTTTATGCGCAGCAATTTACACAGTTCCCTCATGACTTTCGACATGAAAGGTGTCCCCTGGTCCGTCAGAACCTCTTTAGGTATTCCTACTCGGGAAAACATCTCCATTAACTCTTTAGCTATAAGTTTGGCAGATGTATGACGCAATGGCACCGCCTCCGGGTACCGGGTGGCATAATCAAGCACAACTAGGATATGTTGGTGACCCCTAGCCGACTTAGGTATCGGTCCTACGAGGTCCATGGCGATTCTCTCAAAAGGTACCTCGATAATCGGGAGGGGTACTAGGGGACTGCGGAAGTGTGGCCGAGGGCTAGTAATCTGGCAAGTTGGGCAAGACTTACAAAACTCTTCTACCTCTCTAAATACACTGGGCCAGTAAAACCGCTGCAGAATACGGTCCTGGGTTTTCTGTAGCCCCAGGTGTCCCCCAAGAACATGTTGGTGAGCTAAGTCTAATATCAACTTACGATATGCCTGGGGCAGCAGCAATTGTTCAACATTTTCACCCCGTAGTTGGGTAACCCGATACAACCTATCGTGGTGAACCACAAAACGCGGGAAAACCGTCTCGGCTCCGGGTTGTTGTGGTTCCCCATCAACCACTAACACATTCTCCCAGGCTCGGGTCAGAGTCTGATCTCTGTGTTGTGCCGTGCCAAAATTGTCACCTGAGACATTCAGGTCTGCCAATTCAGGGCCCGGCGGCAAATCCTCCACCTCCCCAACCATCACATCCAGTGGGGTAGTCTCCCCTACTTCCACCGGCGTGGCAGTCACCCCTACCGCTGGCATTTCTGCCTCAGGCTCCCAGGGTTCTGGCCTCCCATCCGAGCAAGGCCAATCCTCTGGGGCTATTCCTGACTCTTGGGGAATGGTGGGTCTAACTGCAGGCCACAGGGCCGGAAACAACGGGAAATCTCTTCCTAGTATTAACTCATAGTGCAAGTTCATGGCCACGGCCACCTCATGGATCCGCCTGCCGGCAACCGTGTTTAGCGTTACCAGAGCAGTGGGGTAATCCTTTAAGTCTCCATGTATACATATCACGCCGATTTTCCGGCCAGTAAACTCAGCGGGTCGAACAAGGGCAGCCCTCACAAGGGTCACCAGACTCCCCGAGTCCAGCAGCGCCACCGCCGGCGTGACACCCACTTCCACTTGACACAAATGTTTGTAATCGAGAGTCTCTGGGGTGCCTGTCGCACACACCTTTCTGGCATACAGCGACTGTCGGAAACCAAAGTTTGTGTCCATGGGCTCAGCTAAATGGGGGCAGTCTGCCCTTACATGGCCAGTCTCATGACACCGCCAGCAGATTATCGGGGCCCAATCTGCAGTGGGCATATCCCGAGCAGTCCTTTTTGGCTCCAGCCGCCGGGACTGGGGTGGGGATTTTCTGGATTTTATAGACCCCCTCCCCAAAGTGTCCACCTTTAAGCTCTTGGTAGCCTCATACCGTTCTACCAGGTCCACCATCTGAAGGGCATTAGCTGGGGACACCTGGCCGACCCAGTGCTGGAGGGGGTGTGGCAAGGCCCTCCAGAACTTGTCAGCCACAATACGGTCCAGCATAGCAGTAGGACTCAGTACCTCAGGCTGCAGCCATTTTTGCAGTAGGTGCACCAAGTCATAATACTGGAATCTCACTGGCTTGGCCGGGTTAAATTCCCACTGATGCACCCGCTGAGCCCGAACCAAAACATTTACCCCCAGTCGCGCCAGAATCTCACCCTTGACTTGGTTGTAGTCCACCGCTTGCTCAGACGACAAATCAAAGTACACCTGTTGGGGTCCAGATGTTAGGAACGGAGCAATAACCTCAGCCCACTGGTCTCGGGGAAGACCCTCCCGCTCGGCCACTTTCTCGAAAACCGCCAGGTAGGTCTCGATGTCATCTGTTGGAGCCATTTTAGGGATCGCCGTGCGGACTGCTTTCCGGACATCATGGACCCCCTGAGATCCTCCTGTCTTCTGTAACGCCATCACATGTTGCAGTAGCCGCTGGTTCGTTTCTTGCTGTCGCTGATTAGCCTCTAGCAGTTGCCGGTTAGTCTCCTGCTGTTGCTGGTTAGCCTCCACGAGGGCTTTCACTACAGCCTCCATCTTGTCCTGTGACACTGGTTGCAACTTAGCTGGCTTTATCCAGGACATACAACAGCCCAGAAAAATGAAAAACAAAAAAAAATTCTGGTTTTGCGTAGGCCTTGCTGCGTTTGCCCGCTCCAAGCCACCAATTGTGGGGAATCGCTCCGGTAGGCAAGGTGCGCGGACGCAGAACAGAGGCACAAAAACAGTTCTTAATCCAACTGCCGTGTTTTATTCACACACGCAGGTATCACAGTACATCAAAAAAACAACTTCACCTGAGTTGAAAGTCCTGGTGCTAATTCACACCATGCTGCAGGTTCTGCATAAAGAGTCCATTTATAGGAACAAAATCCCCCTGTCCTCCCAGACAGGTATTCAGCCTTCATCCAGGCCCCAGCCTTCTCTCCTACTGCAGTTTGGCTGGCTTTTTTAAAGTAGTTTGGTGTCAGCAAAACCTGGACCGGCACTTACAATCCAGTCCGATGCTTGACTTCACCTGGTTGTTAATCAGCCCAGCAGCACATGCTGGGAGGAAAATACCTTCCCTCAAGCAGCAGACCTTTCACTGTGTCACAGCACCTCCTGCGTTAGACCTTGATTCATGCACAAATGAAAAAGAAGTCTTCTAATAAATGTCCTCAAATTCTTTTGGAACATTCTTAATAATCTTTCTAGTGTTCCATCATTGCTGTTCGAAGTAGCAGGCTGTGACATCTACATAGTGTCTCTATACTGCCTTAACACTGTCATCCATTAATATCGCTATTTAGTGAGCACCCTGGGAAGGGGGTTGAGTGGAGGTGGCATTGATCAGAGTCATAATCATTTACAGGCAATAATAAGGTACTGGCGCAGGGACAGAACAACCCATTGAAAAAATATGTAATGTATTGAAACACTGTTTTTTGAGCAACAGAAGGCAGGCTGAGGTAAAGTTGTGCCTCTAGCTTGTAGAGGAGTCGTATTCAGCAGCGACTAAGCACTGAATATGCATTTTTCCTAGCAACAGCTGAGCATAGAGACTGCGGTTCAGGAACAATTTATTATCCGTAAAGTTGGCTGAATTGACTACTAAAGTATATTTAAAAACTTCATAAAATTACCTGCCCTACATGTTAATTACAAAAAAGATAGTTACACTTTGATTAGGTATTATTTAGAGATGAGCAAATCATCCAAAATTCGCTTTGCCGAATGTTCGTCGAATTTTTCAAAAGATTCGTACCTCATACAAATCTATTCGGCGAAGTTTCTTATATTGGTGTTTTGTGAACATTTGCGCACTAACGAACATACAGTTGTTAAAGGTACGCAACTTATGTGAACATGTACGCATGACCGTACAAATTGCATACAAATCCTCAGCGTACTATTGTGTAGCAATTGCGTAATACGCAGGCACGCACAATGCTAGGCCGCGGCGTGCACTCCTCAGAGCCAGAGCGAATTTTGCAAAATGACATCCAGGCGATCCTCAGCATTTAGCTCTGGAGAGCTTAAATACATGATTCGGCTGATGGATCGGCAGGATTACGATGGC
>ONZH01009317.1:0-13480 GCA_900303285.1 Rhinella marina | reverse complement strand
CAAATTTCAAGGCCACAGAGTGGCACCGTAACAGCAGCTGCAAGTGGCAGCAGTCGAATATATTTGCTAGGCAACAGAGTGGCACCATAACAGAAGCTGCAAGAGGCAGCAGCAGTCGACCAAATTTGAAGGCCACAGAGTAGCACCGTAACAGCAGCTGCAAAAGGCAGCAGCAGTCGAACAAATTTCAAGGCCACAGAGTGTCACCGTAACAGCAGCTGCAGAAGGCAGCAGTCGAACAAATTTCAAGGCCACAGAGTGGCACCGTAACAGACGCTGTAAGAGGCAGAAGCAGTCGAATACATTTTCGAGGCCACAGAGTAGCACCGTAACAGCAGCTGCAAGAGGCAGCAGCAGTCGAACAAATTTGAAGGCCACAGAGTGGCACCGTAACAGCAGCTGCAAGAGGCAGCAGCAGTCTAACAAATTTCAAGGTCAAAGAGTGGCACCGTAACAGCAGCTGCAGAAGGCAGCAGCAGTCAAACAAACTTCAAAGCCACAGAGTGGCCCCGTAACAGCAGCTGCAAGAGGCAACAGTCAAATACATATGCTAGTCCACAGAGTAGCACCATAACAGCAGCTGCAAGAGGCAGCAGCAGACTAACAAATTTCAAGGCCACAGAGTGGCACTGTAAAAGCAGCTGCAAGAGGCAGTAGCAGTCGAACAAATTTCAAGGCCACAGAGTGGCACTGTAAAAGCAGCTGCAAGAGGCAGTAGCAGTCGAACAAATTTCAAGGCCACAGAGTGGCACTGTAACAGCAGCTGCAAGAGGCAGTAGCAGTCGAACAAATTTCAAGGCCACAGAGTGGCACCGTAACAACAGCTGCAAGAGGCAGCAGTAGAATACATTTGCTAGGCCACAGAGTGGCACCGTAACAGCAGCTGCAAGAGGCAGCAGTCGAATACATTTCAAGGCCACAGAGTGGTAGAGGCAGCAGGAGTCGTACTAATTTTGATGAGACAGACTGGCACAGTGACATACCCTGGGAGAGGCAGCAGCAGTCATAAAAATTTAAATGCAACTTACCGTAGAGTGGCACAATTACATAATTAAGTGGTAGCGGCAGCTAGGACACAGCGTGTGGAGGCGGCGGTAGCAGCATGAGTAGGCAACAGAGTGGCACAATCACATAATATGGAGGTAGCGGCAGCTAGGACACAGCGTAGAACTGGGTGACAACGCTGTGCCCTGCACATGTGGTATGCTGGAGGAGCACTATGACTTGGCCCTGCAGTGGAGGCTGAGGTGGTGGAGAAGGAGCCGGACATTAGCGCAGGATCAGCAGTTTGACAACGAGGAGGAGAAAGTGGCGTCACCTGTTCAAGTTGCTCGTGTGGCTGGCCAGGAAGCACATTGACCCAGTGGGCCGTAAAGGACATGTACTGTCCCTGACCGTAGTTACAACTCCACACGTCAGCGATGCCATGCACTTTGGCAGACACCGACAGGCTCAAGGACTGGGACACCTTCTCTTCTACATATTTGTGCAGGGCTGAGACTGACTTTTTGGCAAAGAAATGACGGCTTGGGACTCTCCACCTCGGCTCGACACAAGCCATCAGTTCTCTGAACGGTGCAGAGTCCACCAGTTGAAAAGGGAGGAACTGCAGCACGAGCAACTTGGAAAGGAGCACGGTCAGCTTATGCGCTGTAGGATGGCTGGACGCGTACTGCTGTCTCTTTGCAATCGCCTCGGTGAACGACTGCTGCCGTGATGAGTGGCAAGGAATAAGAAGAGGAGGAGGAGCAGGAGCATCTGGAGCGGTAGATAATGACAGACAGCTCCCTTTCGGCAGAGGTGCTGGAGCCTTGACTGCCTGAAATGGGATGCGTGCCACTAGGTGATGCTGCTGCTGCCGACTGGACCGCCACATCTGAGCCACGGTTCTCCCAGGCCACTTTGTGTTGACGCTGCATATGTTGATGCAGGGCCATGGTGCCAACATTAGCACCCTTGCCACGCTTCACTTTCTGATCACAGATTCTACATATAGCCATGTTCACCTCCTCAGGCGTCTTAACAAAAAAATTCCACACCGTCTAGTAGGCGATTTTACCACCAACACTCCGCACTGACTACTGACTGAGTGGTACCTCCGCTGCTTGGCTGAGCCCCTGCGCCGCTCTTTTCAAGGCCGGAAAGCACCTGAGAAGAGTGCGGTCTACCCCGTGCCTGTTTGGCTCCCGACCTCGCACTGCTGCCACTCCGCCTACGGCCACAATACCGACTTGCTGCCTGCCCCGCTGCCTGATGCGCAAGCTGTCAGTCTCATCTGCAGATGATGATAATGATGATGAAGCCCTTGCTTCACCTAGCTCCCAAGTGCGATCAGCTACATCATCATCAACTACAGTTTGCACGTCGCTAATGTCCTCCTCAACTGTCTCGGTGAACAAAGCTTGACCGCTCTCAACATCACCTCCCACTACACTCTCCTCATCACTACTTGACCGTCTACTGGAAGGAGCGGATTTCTGCCCCACCTCTTGGCTTCCAAGTAGCTGCTGACGGACAGTAGTTCATCGTCGCTGTATAGTGGCGCATAGCCCATAGCATATAGTACTTCTCTGGCTGAGGGAACCGAAAAGGACAGAGGCAGGTTGAGGACAGGTGAGGGCACTGGAGCTGCTCCGGGCCCATGCCAACTAAGGGTTGTGTCTGACGAACCCACCGACTCTTGGCTTTCAGATGTCATCTGGGAGGAAGTGGATGACCGAGTCAACCATTCAAGAACATCTGGGTTGGTGGTCAACACACGACCACTAGATGACACCGGTAGCTGTGGCCTCGCCGAGTGACCCCTAATGCCACGTCCCCTTCCTCTTCTGAGACCTGTGCCTATTCCAGAAATATTTGTGCCACTGCCCCTCCCCTGTGAAGGGCCTGTCACACCTATGTCTGGCATACTGTTTGCTAAAAAAAAATTAAAATAAAAGGAAATTAAGAATCCCCCCAAAAAATATATTTTGTTCACTGCCTTGCACAACTGCTTAACTATTTCTTTAAGAAATACTGTCACCCACAGAGTGGGATAATAATGGGTTGCTGAACTGCAGTACAATGGGTTACTGCACAGCACTACAAACTTGATGATGATTTTCTTTTTCTATGGCGACTAACGCTGCAAATAGTTATTTAAAACTAACAACCCCACAAACACAGATATCATTATACCAAATTTAGATACTGTGCACACGGGGATAGGGGGAATAAAGTAACGACTTACCTCTTAAAGAAGAGGAAAGATTCACAATACATTAAACATATTAAAAACTCCTCAGGACAACTTCTTACATCAACAAAAGATATAGCGGCGGAATTCTGCAAATTTTAAGCAGACTTTTAAAATTTTCCCCAAAATACAGTGGACACAGACACCTCACAAAGTAAAACCCAGATAGAGGATTTTTTAGCGAGTTTAAATCTCCCAACCATATCAACAGCAGATGCCTCATATCTTGTCTCCCCTATATCTCAAGAAGAGGTTGAAAAAACTATCAAATCAATGCCCCTTGGCAAAGCCCCTGGACAGTGTCAAGCTCTTGCACAAGGTGCATCTCTCCCTAAACAAGCTCTGGAAGCCACTATTACAATCCTACACAAAGAAGGAAAAGACGAAACAGAATGTGGCAGTTACAGGCCTATATCCGTCTGGTTTCCGTTATGCTGGACGGAAAACAAAGTCCTGTCGACAGAACTTTGTTTTCCGTCCAGCATAAAGGAAACCAGACGGATTCCTTATGCTTTCACATAGGCTTCTATTATGACGGATCAAAAAGGAATGCCTCTTAAAGGTGTCCGTTTTGATTTCCGTCCTATGGATTCTGTTATTTTCCGTTATAACGATGTTATAACGGAAAGCTAGAATGGAATCCCTAACGGTGGTGTGAAAGAGCCCTTAACGGTACTTTATCCAACTCTTTCAAGATTTCAAATGGAACACAACAGGGATGCCCTTTATACCCCACCCTGTTCATATTAGTTATGGAAACACTACTACAAGCTTTTAGAGACACCAACACAACACAAGGATTAAAAATAGGGGAAATTGAACACAAATGTGCCGCATTTGCGGATGACCTCCTTCTATTAATAACTAATCCTCTTCATTGTTTCCCCCACATAGTAGCTCTCTTTGATAAATTTGGATCCATGTCAAATTTCAAGATTAACTACGCTAAATCTGAAGCCCTAAACATTACACTTCCCCAGAAAGATGTTTCACATTTAACTAACTCTTTCCCATTCAAATGGCGATCAGACAACTTACCTTATTTAGGGATATCTTTGACTAAAGACCCAAACAAGCTATACTCCTCCAATTACTCTCCCCTTCTTAAAAAGGTGAAACAGCAGTTGACATCTCTGGCGCTACCATTTATATCATGGATGGGGCGTAAAAATCTTCTTCAGACTTATATAATACCTTTATATATCTAATGCAAATGGTGCCTATCCACCTCCCAAAGTACTACTTTTATCAAGTACGATCCCTCTTCAATACTTTTCTGTGGAAAGGCAAAAGACCAAGGATCAACTACTCTAGATTGACTAAGGACCGCTCACACGGGGGCTTTGGCCTTCCACACGTTCACATTTATTATAGAGCAATCCAGCAGAAAAGATGGTTACAAATCTGCATACCTCACTATAGAATATTAGGTGCGGACATAGAAATGGCTATGCTGACAGATAAAAATATGGCAAACTTCTGGGGTATTCAAACTCCACAAACTACACTTTCCGGATTGACCAAGGTAGTGATTCATATGGTACAATCTCTCACATCAAATATGTCTCTGTTTTCCAACACACCCCAATTTCTACCTGCCTCACTAACCCCGTTTCTATTAGAACCTACTACTCAGGACTCTCCTACTTTTTGGTCCTCACTCAAACACACTTCAATCACAAAACTTCTGGACGACTTGACTTCTAGTACTGATATATCCACTATATTTACCCAATCAATTATTAAGGGCAACTTCCTAGCTGAGTTGGAATTTAAACGCTCCTGCACTCTATTAGTCTCAAAATACACTACAAAGGCCGATTGTACTTGGTTCGAAAAACTTGCAAACTCGGATAGAATGCCTCAACATGCGATATCCTTACTGTATGAGTCAATCTCTTCTCAATCACCCCCTAGTACACCAGCATACATTAGTTCTTGGGAAAAAGACCTGCATATGACCTTTTCAGAACCAGAGGTGGCACAAATACACCTCCGATCACATGGGTTCTCCAGGTGTGTTCGAATCCAAGAGCACTCATACAAAACAATGACTCATTGGTATAATGACCCATGTAAACTAAAGCAAATTAATCTAAGTAGCTCAAATGCCTGTTAGAGATGCTCTCAAGATGTAGGTACTTTAGGCCACTTATTCTGGCATTGCCCTTTAATTAAATCGTACTGGTCCCAAATTGAAACAAATATAAATCACATATGTAAGATATCTATTAAATTAACTCCATCTTCTGTACTTCTATGGTTACCTTCAAGTACTTGGCGCCCAGCAAGTTCTGATCTTCCCACATTGCTAGTTCAAGCTGCTAGGCTTCTGATTCCCTTGAATTGGTTAAGCAATACCCCTCCCAAGAATTTCTCAATGGAGAGATAAAGTAGATCAAATATATCTTTTTGAGGAACTACCAAGCTGGGCGAATAGGCGACACCCTTAATTCATGACTCTTTGGGCACTCTGGAAAAAGTTTTGCCATCCTTGAATTTACGGACCACTTGTCCACAAAATCCGGAGTAGAAGTATCTAAATAGCTGATTTGCACAATACCAATGGGAAAAACAGTACTTTTCTCATCTTACAATGCCCCCCCCCACACACACACACAGATTTACATATTCCCTAAGCACTCTTTAACCACTCCATCTATCTCCTTTGTTTGCCTAATTCAAGATGTCATCAAGTTTTTAACAGTAATTGATGTGATATTGATGTGCACACTCTACATCTGGGTATGTAGCTCAATTACAGCAGGTGTTCCGGGATATATATATCAAATAACAAATATTTATTAATAAATAGCAAATGGCAAATAGCAAATAGCAATTAGCATAGAGATAAAAAAAAGGGTGTTCAATAAAAAGGGTGTTCAATAAAAACTGCCAGCGCTGGATCCAGATCTAGAATACAAGTATACAAATATACAAATATAATGTATAGTATCTGATCAAGGATATAAAAATATATAAACATATAAATATATAGAAATGGTGGAAAGTCTGAATAAATCATAAAAAAGAAAAAAAAAATTGTAATCTGCAATGTGTAGTCTATTAGGCGTCCTAGAAGATGGATACTTGTAGATACCAGGTTTAAGTTAGTTTAAGTTTCAGCTTTGGAACAATGAGACAATGTATCTACAAGGTGGTACAATATGGTAGAGTTAATATAGAACTCTCTTCCTCCTATGGCAGAGGAAAGAGATATGGTACTTTACTGATCCTTCGTCGGCTGATGGTACCGTTGCTGTGAAAGGTAACTCCGTTTGGCTTGGAATAGTGGAGCTAGGCGCTGAATCCTCTATGTAGCGTATTGGAGGTTGAATGCGGCGTCTCGTATATCCTAGATGCAGAAACTCTGGTGCGGCAAGTTAAGCGCGGCTATCCCAGGACGGCATCTTCTATAGAGGAGTTGCCGCGTGTAGCGTTGAAGAGGTAACGCATGTGGCGTCCCACGTGCTCTTTTTGGCGCCTTTTTCAAACCTAGTTAAGGCTGGACGTCTTTGGGAGCGTTTTGTAGCTGTGATAAATAAATGAATATATAGCTACAGTCCTTTACAACTAGAAGTTTTATCGGTGTTTCCTTGATGGCTGTAATGCCGAGATCTTTGTCCAGAGGGCCAACATATATTATTCCCAAACGCGTTTCGGGGCTTGTTAGTGTCTGCCCCTTCCTCAGTGGTATATTGGCCTTAAAGTGGATTGTAGTCCCTTTATACAGGGTTCTTGTATGTAGGACCCTCCCTCTTAGTGGGTTGGGTATAAAAAGTGGACTGACTTTGGTTTATTTTTCAGTGGTCCTTGATTCAATAGTACCTCTCGGTCATAAGTTGTGAAATAGATAAATAACAATATTGATTCAGATCTATACTAAAAGATGATATTAAAATAATTTTAAAGATAAAAATAAAGATAAAAATGGAGATAATGGAGATAATTTAAAATACATAAAAATTCAGAAATACAGGATCATAAAGAATCATGAGAAATGTATATACATGATAAATGTATATACATGAATATATGAATCCATACGAGAATCACATATATCATATATCTACATTCAACACTCCCTATTGTATATATTATGTATATCATGTACTACCCCTATATATATACAACATATACAATATAGATTTTGGTCCTATAGGTTTTGGTATATGTAAATTATATATTGTAACTTGAGTGTGTCTTTATTTGTTCTTCTTTTATTTTTATATTTATATTGTCTAGGTAAGTGTGTTTATTTCTATTTTTCTTATTTATGTTTCATGTTTTATATTTAATCTTTTATATTTTATATTTTATATTTGATTTATTATTTATTATTTCTTTCTTTTTATTATTTAATTTGTTATGTCTTCTCTGTTTCATATACAGATTCATATGCAAATTGAAATGGTAATGTTGCAAAACGGAGAGATGTCGATGTTTCAAAACGGAGAAATGTCGATGTTTCGACAAAAAATGCAAAAATGCTGAAAATTTTAATTTTCATGTACATGACAACCAAGATACGTCTACTATTACCGCACACCAGTCAATAGAGGGAATATATAGAGAACTAGAAAAATTATTACAAAAACAACTACGACAAAAATGGGAAATTAAATCACTAAGTCAACACTTAGAGGGAGGTCTTATCCCAAAAGACCTTATGCTGGTGAAGGAACCAGCTCAAGACCTATACAGTAATGAATTTAAAACAGAATGGGATACCTTCCTCATGACACAATCACGCACACTGATCTCCATGATCATTAAAAGGAGATCAGAAATATTGGAAGAAACTATGATTAAAATCAATGAATTAAAAACAACCACAGAAAAAACAACACAAGATGACCAAATAAAAAGATATGAGGAGAGAATAGTGAATAGTCTCGACACATTAGAAAAAGAAATAATAAACAAAAAAACTAAGAAATTAAATTGGAGAAGACAGAATGAACAAGAAGCAACAAAAACAATTCCACCACAGAGGAACTATAGCAACCAGGACACAAACAGTCAATCTATAGAAAACCTCAACAACAATCACCTAACCAATCTCCAAAATAGAAAACCAAAATCAACATACACATCTTCCCACACAATACCAACATCTAATAGATTCGAACCACTATCTGAGCCCCTTTTTTTAGATTACACACCCCCCCCCCACCACAGGATAAGAACACAATGGAGGACACCACCAACACAGGGACAGGATCACAGAAGATCACCATCACCCCAACACAACTACAATTTACAATACAGACAGGACCACAGGAAGACAGATCAGGAGATAACAACAAGACACAGATACCATCACAATCAAACACAATTCACAACTCAACAACACCAACAACAAGAACAACAAAGGAATTATCACAGAACAAGGTCACAAACCCAAACACACCAAAGAGAAAGAAGACACGTAGAGGACAGAGAAAGAACAAACGATCACAAGAGATCTCACCAATAGATGATAGTATTATTAACTTGAGTAATACCACACTCACTGAACCACAAAAAAGTTTATTAAACAAAGGATTGAAATATGCACCCACCAATAAATCAGACAAATTTAACACATATATAGGTATTGAAAAATGTATTAGGAGAATCTGTTTAAAAAAATATTTTATGAAGAACCCTATAGAACAAAAAAACATCAAGACTACAGAATACATACATACGGAATTAAAAGAAAGTTCAAAAAAATTCCCACGACAAGAAATTAGTAGAGATGAGCGAGTAGTGTTCGATAGAGCCGGTATTCGATCGAATACTACGCTATTCGGCATACTCGATTTCAATCGAGTATAACGGCGATGGCGCACTTAGAATTCGTTTCCCCTCCCACCTTCCCTGGCGCTCTTTTTCCACCAATCACCATGCAGGGGGGGTATGACAGGCCCGCGGAGCACGCTGGCAGCGCGAAAACGGCGTCTACATGGATTGGCTGGAAAAACCATGTGACCTCGAATATTAAAAACTCAGCTCTTCCTGCTCGTTCGCATATGCTGCGTGAACTTAGTCAGGGACAGAGGCTGGAGAAGGGAGAGATAGGTTTTAGCTGTTGGACAGGCAGGAGCGTGATTAAAAGCCCTTATCAGGGCTACTATAGTGCAGTACAGTGATAGCTTTACTACAATATACACTCTGCAGAGAATGGCTGCTGTATTCAGGGATAGCTGCTGGAGTAGGGACAGAGAGAGGCATTAGTGGTGTATTAGGTGCTCTGCTACATAACAAACTATATTTGGCACTACTGTTCTGCGTTCTTTTTGGCTGCAAAACCCTGTTATATACATAGTGTGTATATGCAGCATCTGATCTGGCAGTATACGGCTGTTTTATTTATTTATTTTTTTTAAAATACAGTTTATTTGGCTCTAGTGTTCTGGGTTCTGTGTGCCTGCAATACCCTTTTTGTATACCAGGTGTAAATACCCACCGTCTGACCTGTTAGTACACGGCTGTGTACCTAGAAATATAAAAAAAATAGGCCTTTTCATTGGCACCTGTACTGTGCGTTCTCTTGCAAAATAATTTTATATACGTGGTGTTAATACCCACCGTCTGATCAGTTAGTACACGGCTGTGTACCTAGAAATATAAAAAAAATAGGCCTTTTCATTGGCACCTGTACTGTGCGTTCTCTTGCAAAATATTTTTATATACGTGGTGTTAATACCACCGTCTGATCTGTTAGTACACGGCTGTGTACCTAGAAATATTAAAAAAATAGGCCTTTTCATTGGCACCTGTACTGTGCGTTCTCTTGCAAAATAATTTTATATACGTGGTGTTAATACACACCGTCTGATCTGTTAGTACACGGCTGTGTACCTAGAAATATTAAAAAAATAGGCCTTTTCATTGGCACCTGTACTGTGCGTTCTCTTGCAAAATATTTTTATATACGTGGTGTTAATACACACCGTCTGATCTGTTAGTACACGGCTGTGTACCTAGAAATATAAAAAAAATAGGCCTTTTCATTGGCACCTGTACTGTGCGTTCTCTTGCAAAATAATTTTATATACGTGGTGTTAATACACACCGTCTGATCTGTTAGTACACGGCTGTGTGCCTAGAAATATTAAAAAAATAGGCCTTTTCATTGGCACCTGTACTGTGCGTTCTCTTGCAAAATATTTTTATATACGTGGTGTTAATACACACCGTCTGATCTGTTAGTACACGGCTGTGTACCGAGAAATATTAAAAAAATAGGCCTTTTCATTGTCACCTGTACTGTGCGTTCTCTTGCAAAATATTTTATATACGTGGTGTTAATACACACCGTCTGATCTGTTAGTACACGGCTGTGTGCCTAGAAATATTAAAAAAAATAGGCCTTTTCATTGGCACCTGTACTGTGCGTTCTCTTGCAAAATATTTTTATATACGTGGTGTTAATACACACCGTCTGATCTGTTAGTACACGGCTGTGTACCTAGAAATATTAAAAAATAGGCCTTTTCATTGGCACCTGTACTGTGCGTTCTCTTGCAAAATATTTTTATATACGTGGTGTTAATACACACCGTCTGATCTGTTAGTACACGGCTGTGTGCCGAGAAATATTAAAAAAATAGGCCTTTTCATTGTCACCTGTACTGTGCGTTCTCTTGCAAAATAATTTTATATACGTGGTGTTAATACACACCGTCTGATCTGTTAGTACACGGCTGTGTGCCGAGAAATATTAAAAAAATAGGCCTTTTCATTGGCACCTGTACTGTGCGTTCTCTTGCAAAATATTTTTATATACGTGGTGTTAATACACACCGTCTGATCTGTTAGTACACGGCTGTGTACCTAGAAATATTAAAAAAATAGGCCTTTTCATTGGCACCTGTACTGTGCGTTCTCTTGCAAAATATTTTTATATACGTGGTGTTAATACACACCGTCTGATCTGTTAGTACACGGCTGTGTACCTAGAAATATAAAAAAATAGGCCTTTTCATTGGCACCTGTACTGTGCGTTCTCTTGCAAAATATTTTTATATACGTGGTGTTAATACACACCGTCTGATCTGTTAGTACACGGCTGTGTGCCGAGAAATATTAAAAAAATAGGCCTTTTCATTGGCACCTGTACTGTGCGTTCTCTTGCAAAATATTTTTATATACGTGGTGTTAATACACACCGTCTGATCTGTTAGTACACGGCTGTGTACCTAGAAATATAAAAAAATAGGCCTTTTCATTGGCACCTGTACTGTGCGTTCTCTTGCAAAATATTTTTATATACGTGGTGTTAATACACACCGTCTGATCTGTTAGTACACGGCTGTGTGCCGAGAAATATTAAAAAAATAGGCCTTTTCATTGGCACCTGTACTGTGCGTTCTCTTGCAAAATATTTTTATATACGTGGTGTTAATACCCACCGTCTGATCTGTTAGTACACGGCTGTGTGCCGAGAAATATTAAAAAAATAGGCCTTTTCATTGGCACCTGTACTGTGCGTTCTCTTGCAAAATAATTTTATATACGTGGTGTTAATACACACCGTCTGATCTGTTAGTACACGGCTGTGTACCTAGAAATATTAAAAAATAGGCCTTTTCATTGGCACCTGTACTGTGCGTTCTCTTGCAAAATATTTTTATATACGTGGTGTTAATACACACCGTCTGATCTGTTAGTACACGGCTGTGTGCCTAGAAATATTTAAAAAATAGGCCTTTTCATTGGCACCTGTACTGTGCGTTCTCTTGCAAAATATTTTTATATACGTGGTGTTAATACACACCGTCTGATCTGTTAGTACACGGCTGTGTGCCGAGAAATATTAAAAAATAGGCCTTTTCATTGGCACCTGTACTGTGCGTTCTCTTGCAAAATATTTTTATATACGTGGTGTTAATACACACCGTCTGATCTGTTAGTACACGGCTGTGTGCCTAGAAATATTAAAAAAATAGGCCTTTTCATTGGCACCTGTACTGTGCGTTCTCTTGCAAAATATTTTTATATACGTGGTGTTAATACACACCGTCTGATCTGTTAGTACACGGCTGTGTGCCGAGAAATATTAAAAAAATAGGCCTTTTCATTGGCACCTGTACTGTGCGTTCTCTTGCAAAATATTTTTATATACGTGGTGTTAATACCCACCGTCTGATCTGTTAGTACACGGCTGTGTACCTAGAAATATTAAAAAAATAGGCCTTTTCATTGGCACCTGTACTGTGCGTTCTCTTGCAAAATATTTTTATATACGTGGTGTTAATACACACCGTCTGATCTGTTAGTACACGGCTGTGTACCTAGAAATATAAAAAAATAGGCCTTTTCATTGGCACCTGTACTGTGCGTTCTCTTGCAAAATATTTTTATATACGTGGTGTTAATACACACCGTCTGATCTGTTAGTACACGGCTGTGTACCTAGAAATATTAAAAAAATAGGCCTTTTCATTGGCACCTGTACTGTGCGTTCTCTTGCAAAATATTTTTATATACGTGGTGTTAATACACACCGTCTGATCTGTTAGTACACGGCTGTGTACCGAGAAATATTAAAAAAATAGGCCTTTTCATTGGCACCTGTACTGTGCGTTCTCTTGCAAAATATTTTTATATACGTGGTGTTAATACACACCGTCTGATCTGTTAGTACACGGCTGTGTACCTAGAAATATAAAAAAATAGGCCTTTTCATTGGCACCTGTACTGTGCGTTCTCTTGCAAAATATTTTTATATACGTGGTGTTAATACACACCGTCTGATCTGTTAGTACACGGCTGTGTACCTAGAAATATAAAAAAAATTGGCCTTTTCATTGGCACCTGTACTGTGCGTTCTCTTGCAAAATATTTTTATATACGTGGTGTTAATACACACCGTCTGATCTGTTAGTACACGGCTGTGTGACCGAGAAATATTAAAAAAATAGGCCTTTTCATTGGCACCTGTACTGTGCGTTCTCTTGCAAAATATTTTTATATACGTGGTGTTAATACACACCGTCTGATCTGTTAGTACACGGCTGTGTGCCGAGAATATTAAAAAAATAGGCCTTTTCATTGGCACCTGTACTGTGCGTTCTCTTGCAAAATATTTTATATACTGGTGTTAATACACACCGTCTGATCTGTTAGTACACGGCTGTGTACCTAGAAAATATAAAAAAATTGGCCTTTTCATTGGCACCTGTACTGTGCGTTCTCTTGCAAAATATTTTTATATACGTGGTGTTAATACACACCGTCTGATCTGTTAGTACA
>ONZH01009316.1:0-29180 GCA_900303285.1 Rhinella marina | reverse complement strand
CTTTTAGCATGCTCTGCCTCTGATGCCACAAGCTATCTAGTGGCATTAGAGGTGGAGCTTGATAAGACTAATTTACATACTCTCTTCCCACAATTCCAGAGAAGCATTGACTGGCCTATAAAACTCCTCGTGCTGCTTAGGTGCTCTCCATAAGTACATATAGTATTCGCTGGATTCTGAAAAAAAATACTTTTCATCTATATGCAAATGAGCTGTTATGTGCACCAATGGTCGACCCAAGCCAGAATATGCACCCTTGCTACTCCTGCTTCAATTTTTTTTTAAATTGATATGGCCGTGTCAATCAAGAAGGAAAGGATACGAAGAAGCTGGTAGAGCAAGCAGAAGCAGAATGGTGCACAGAGTGGCTTAGGCCTTAGTGCAATCAACTGCTCATTTGCAAGTATATATGGATATATGTTGTCCAAAATGAAGCAACAGATCACTAAGTGAAAGCTAACATTATTATTTTTGTTTTTATTAATTATATTTATAATTTACATTCAGATCAGTTAGACCTACAAGGCACTGTATGGTACCTGGTTTAAAATTGAATTTTCTGCTGACAGATTTCCTTTAATACACTTAGAGACAATAGTTAGAGGGATATGACAATTAAATAAATGCACAAAAGAATGGCATGCATGGAAGAAGGTGTATGGAAGAAGGAATAAGCAACTGCTTTTTAATTGTGGCTTTGACAGACACAGCAAATCTATGCATTACACGGATGGCCATTCAGCTGAATGACTGACATGTAATGCTATGCTTCCCCTGCACCAGCTTCTGATTCCTTGATCACAATGATAACCTGATCCCCATGCCAGTTTCATTTTCTGAAAGTATTGTCTTAATGAGCAAAAACTTTTGAAGGGTTTTCTACAATTTTAATTCTGATGACCAATCCTCTGGATAGGTCATCAGTATCTGATCAATGGGGGTCCAACACCCGGAACCTCCACCAATCAGCTATTCGAGAAGGCAGTGTCACTCCCCTGTGCACCGAAGCCTTCTCTCAGCTTTTCCTAGGCCAGTGATGTCACGTTCATCGGTCACGTGGCCTAGGAGCAGCTCAGCCCCATTCAAGTGAATGGGGCTGAGCGCGATACCAAGCACCGCCGCTGTACAATGTAGCGCCAGTGATGACAACTTCATCGGCCACATGGCCTAGGCTCAGCTCAGCCCCATTCAAGTGAATGGGGCTGAGCGCGATACCAAGCACCTCCGCTGTACAATGTAGCGCCAGTGATGACACATTCATCGGTCACATTGCCTAGGCTCAGCTCAGCCCCATAGAAGTGAATACTATGTATAGCTCTGTGTTTGATGAACACGGAAAAAGCCGCTTGTGCTTGCTCAAACAGTTGATGGGTGGGGTTCCCAGATGTTGGATCAGTTTTAAAATCTCAGAAACTTTTTATAAATCTTATTTTTATATAAAATTATGTTCACACGGTCTAGATGAGGACAGAATATATTAATACATTAAAAATAAATTATCAAAATCTGATTTTAGAAAAAATATAAAATATGATATATGCTTTAAAAAAATCTACATAAAAAAGATTCACTTTATCAAACCAATGCAGTCTTCATCATGATTTTTATAAAACTCCATCATATATAATGTGTAGAAAGCTAATCTAAATTGTGTCTAGAGATGAGCGAATCATTCAAAATTTTATTCACCAAACATTCGTCAAACTTTTTATAAGATTCGTATATTCGACGAATATATAAATCGAATTTGCATACAAAATATACGTTATTATGTGGAGTTTAACGAACATTCAGTTTTAAAAGGTACGCATCTTCTTTGAACACGTACGCGTACAAATTGTATACGAAAATGACGGGCTTTGTTGGGGAGGAATGGTGGAGCAGGAGGAACGATCTGAGTCTGACCCCTCGCTACATATGGATACTGTATCAGCAGATGACAGCAGATCATCCGGCTAAGACTGAGATGCCACTACCTCATCCACTTTCTCCTCCACTACAATTTTGAGCCTTGGTGGGTTAGCCTGGTGGAAAACCGGCCAACTATTACGAATTACAGAAGTAGAAGCTCTGGCTACAGGTCCTTTGGCACTGATGCCCTGTGCCACCTTCTCCCTTTTTTTAGAGCTCAAGGTCTGGTTGGAACTGGACCTCTTTTGCTGATCCATTCCAGACATTTTTCACTTCACTCTGTGGCCCTGCAGCTGGTCTTTGTCTTTGTCCCTGTCTCTCTCCCTGTTTCTCCCTGCCTGATTAATTACTATCCCTGCACTTGCCATGCACTTGCCCTGCAGTATCCCTGATATGTAATATGGATTCCCTGAACAATTACACCCCAATTTTAACAACAACAGGTCTCAGTGTCTCAGAACTTCACACACATTGCTTCTGCTCGTCTCAGCAGTCGCAGCAAAAGTGATGCGTCACTGTCTTACCTAGTCTGAGCTAATCAGAGCAAGCCCTCCCACTAGGTCAGGTGACCATTTTTCCCTGGGCTTTTGCGCACGAATAACGAACTAACAGTAAAAGTATGCTAATTACTTGTATTCGTACGCAACAGCGTATAGAGTAACTTATGCGTAGCATTAGCGTACAATTTATCGAACAAGTATGTAGCGAATGCAGCCTGGCTCAGGTGGGGCAATAATGATGACATCATCGTGCTACCTGCTCTGGCCTCTGAAAGGCTGCAGGCCTAATGACCTGTAGCCTTTGAGAGTGAGCAGTGGGGCAAGGAGACTTTGGCTTCCATGCCCCGCAGCAGCATTCAACTGTATTGCCTACCTGAGGATAGTGATACAGTTGAATACTGAGAGGACTAAGCAACCAACAATTAAACACTGCTGGCTGATAGGAGAGTCCTATATGTTCCCTCATCCTGTGGCACGTACCCCTTTGGGTACAAATACCACGGGTTGAGAACCACTGGTACAAAGGATTAGAAGGTTGATTAAAATAACATCACTTTATTGCAATTTTCAGTTTTCTGGATTTGCTTCTATTTTCCGGATGCTAAGGTACTTTACAAAGCATTTTGCTGAATCGAGTAAGCAGATTTTGAGTGAACCAATGTCATAATATTCAACAATCCTTCCTTTAACTTTTTTTTTTGGCAAAGACAAGCACTAATATTAGCATAGTGGCAGCAATATACAACTTCATCACACCACATTCATTAAATAGCTAAGGCTCATGCACAGAGAAATAAGCTGTAGGAACTCTGTGTGCTGCCATATGGAACCTTCATACTGCACATGCTACAGAGAATCTAATTATGCCACTGTATAAAATCTGAGGCATACTGAGGTCCAACATATAGTAGGTAGCTCCAAAAGACTTCTGTCACTGCCATGTATATGAGTCCAAAGTGGTCATAGAACTGAACCTCTTGGCTCGCTCTGCATTTTTTATAATTGTACATGCCTGTAAAGATATGGCACACAAAAATGAAAAGCACTTCTGTATATGTTGGAAAGATTCCCACCAGATACCCCAAATTTACATCCCTCATATACGGTATGCCAAAAGAGTATTTATTTTCCTTAAATGTACGTAATAGGACAGTTGACTATGATATTAGGGCATCATCCTGTAAAAAAATATAGACTATGGTATACTTTTTTTTTAAATAATGGAAACTGGTAGGTGATATAAAGTTTGATACTGTATGCCTATACAGTGTCATTTGTTGGAAATTTCTGTCAGATGCATACAGAGGGAATATTTCTTCTTTCGGAGGTATACAGAGGTTGTTTTATTGATGTATAACCCCGACATATATTACGCTATCATAATCCTGCACTGCACTATTTTGCATCAACAAACCTCAAAAAAAGCACATAATCTATAAAATATCTGATGTTTGCCTTCACTGCAATCCCTAAAAATGTCATACCTTTGCTAATCTCTATAAGTGAGAAAAAGTGAAGTAAATAAAAATGAAGATAATGTGTTATAGCTAAAAGAAAGCTAGAAATGCTAGCATTGTGCTTCATTTTGCTTATGGCACCATCTTGTGGTTACTGCTACTAATAAACTATCAAAATATGGAAAAATGTTTCCTTAACTTCTCATCTTTTTTGACAGTTCTAGTTGTATTTGAAAGCCCTTAATATATCTGACCCTCAATCTAAAATTTAATGTAATTCGAAAATAAAGCAAAGGTCTCTTGCCATTTCAAAGAGTCTTTTAAACTCTGTCATTTTCTGAAATACATTATGAAGCTTTTACCCAGGAAAGAACATATGCCCTGACTGGCCTCATAGGTACACAATACCTTGCACAGAATTGAAAGCATTATTACATTAACAATTGTGCTAATGGAGTTTCTTTAATGTCCCTATGAAAAGAATTGTCATTGTTTCTAAAGTCTTGATATTCAATTACACCTAATTTTAGTTGAAAGATCATTCTATGGAGATCAGATTGCCATTGGATAATTGTTTTTTTAAACAGTATATAAAATTGCATTTTATTTCTTTACCTTTTTGTTAGGACAAGCAATCCTTCATTTCACATTACTCCAGTTAATGATTAAACACAATTATACCTACAACTATTACACATGTGAATTCTAAATAATAATAATCGCAAAAATATATTTTAGTTGCTTATCTAACGTTGTACAGATTATATTATACTAGCATATATACCCATTGTTGCCCGAGTGTACATCTATCTATATATTTTCCAATGTTATTACTTGATGTCTTTGGCCCATTTAGAGAAGTAAAGAAAACATCCACAATTTTTTAAATCATTTTTGTTTATATAAAGGTCCTATAGACATTAGTTTTGTTGGCTGAACCCGCTGTGTATGAGTTGCTACCAACCCTCCCCTGATAGATGATGTTGAGGAAGAGAAGGATTGGGCAAAATTAATATTTTTGTGCAATCCTTTTGTTCTTCCAGGAGATAACCCACCACCAGAAGTCTCTGTTAGGCCTCTTTCACACTAGCGGCAGTCAGGATCCGGCAGGTGAAGGGTGCCGTCGGATCCGGACTGCCGCAGGGACATGTGTGGGGCCGGAACCGCGTTCCGGCCCCACACATGTCACACAGTACCATATACAGACATACACACACATACACACAAACACATACATACTTACATACTCCAGGCAGGCAGGCAGGCCGCACGTCTTCACGCCCAGGAGGCGCGCAACTATGACAATTCCCCACAGCGCCCTCTGCTGGGCGCTGTAGGGAATCGTCATAGCGGCGCGCCTCCTGGGCATGAAGACGTGCGGCCTGACTGCCTGGAGTATGTAAGTATGTATGTGTTTTGTGTGTTTGTGTATGTGTGTGTATGTATGATTAGGGAGTTAAATAAGTGGCTCAGAGGCTGGTGCAGGAAGGAAGGGTTTGGGTTCATGGAGAACTGGGCCGACTTCTCTGTCGGCTACAGACTCTACAGTAGGGACGGGCTGCACCTTAATGGGGAGGGTGCAACCTCCCTGGGGGAAAAAATGGTTAGACGGCTGGAGGAGCTTTTAAACTAGGATCTGGGGGGAGGGTGGGTGCCCATACTAATAAGGGGATAGATAGTGTAGATAGAGAGTGGGTCATAGGAAGGAAAAGTGGGGGGTTAGTGGGGGCTGGGGTTAGTAAGGAATGTAGGGAGAAGACTGTGCAAAACAACAACCAAAGTAACCCAAGAACCCCGGATATTCATTTCATAAGTAATAGTAAATTGACAAACGGGGTAAAAAATATACATAGACCTCCTAATTGTATGTACACTAATGCCAGAAGCCTAACTAATAAAATTGGTGAACTGGAATTAGTGATGTGTGAGGAGGACTATGACATAGTGGGAATAACTGAGACATGGCTGGATGATAGCTATGACTGGGCAGTTAATGTACAGGGTTACAGTCTTTTTAGAAAGGATCGTCAAAACCGGCGAGGGGGAGGGGTCTGCCTTTATGTAAAGTCCTGTCTAAAGCCCACAATCTGGGAAGATATAAGTGAGGGACATGAAGATGTGGAGTCACTGTGGGTAGAAATAAATGGAGCCAAAAACAATAATAAAATACTAATAGGACTTTATTATAAACCACCTAATATATCAGAGGCCACAGAAAATCGACTTCTAAATGAAATAGACAAAGCGGCAAATCAGAATGAGGTTGTTATTATGGGGGACTTCAACTACCCAGATATAGACTGGGAAACTGAAACCTGTATATCTCATAAAGGAAACAGGTTCTTGGCAATAACCAAAGACAATTGCCTTTCCCAACTGGTTCAGGACCCGACTAGAGGGACGGCCATACTGGACTTAGTATTAACCAATAGACCTGACAGAACAACAGATGTGCAGGTTGGGGGACACCTGGGTAACAGTGACCATAAAATAATAACCTTTAAATTGTCATTAAAAAAAGCATTTCTTCAGGGAGGAACAAAAATACCAAACTTCAAAAATGCAAAATTTAGCCATCTAAGAGAGGCCATAGGTCTAACTAACTGGGACAAAATGCTTGAAAATAAAAATACAGCCACAAAATGGGATATTTTTAAAATCATCCTAATATCTAATTGTGAGAGGTACATACCGTATAGGAATAAAATGATAAGAAACAAGAATAAACCAAAGTGGATAAATAGAACTGTAAAAAAAGCAATAAATGACAAAAAGAAAGCATTTAAATCACTAAAACAGGAGGGGAGCGAGGAAGCATTGAAAAACTATAAGGAAAAAAATAGAATTTGTAAAAGACAAATAAAAGAAGCTAAACTAGAGACTGAAAGACTAATTGGTAAAGAGAGTAAAACTAACCCTAAAATGTTCTTCAATTATATAAATACTAAAAAGTATAAATCTGAAGGTGTCGGCCCCTTACAGAGTAATGAGGCGGGGGTAGCAGAGAGCGATGAGGAGAAAGCAAAACTCTTAAATATTTTTTTTCTCCACTGTATTCACTGAGGAAAATAAACTGTCAGATGAAATGCAGAATATAAAAGTGAATTCCCCTTTAAAAGTGTCCTGTCTGACCCAGGAAGAAGTACTGGGGCGTCTTAAAAAGATTAAAATAGACAAATCGCCAGGACCGGATGGCATACACCCACGTATCCTACTCTATACTGACAAGGAGTGTTCCACAGGATTGGCGCATAGCAAATGTGGTGCCAATGTTCAAAAAGGGTCCAAAAACAGAGCCAGGGAACTATAGGCCGGTAAGTTTAACATCTGTAGTGGGTAAACTGTTTGAAGGTTTTCTAAGAGATGCTATCTTGGAGTACCTCAATGAAAAATAAGCAAATAACTCCATATCAGCATGGCTTCATGAGGGATCGGTCGTGTCAAACCAATTTAATCAGTTTCTATGAGGAGGTAAGTTCTAGACTTGACCGCGGGGAATCAATGGATGTCGTATATGTGGACTTCTCCAAAGCATTTGACACTGTACCACATAAAATGTTAGTATATAAAATGAGAATGCTTGGCCTTGGAGAAAATGTCTGTATGTGGGTAAGTAAATGGCTCAGTGATAGAAAACAGAGGGTGGTTATTAATGGTACATACTCAGATTGGGTCACTGTAACTAGTGGGGTACCACAGGGGTCAGTATTGGGCCCTATTCTCTTCAATATATTTATTAATGATCTTGTAGAAGGCTTGCACAGTAAAATATCAATTTTTGCAGATGACACTAAACTGTGTAAAGTAATTAACACAGAAGAGGACAGTACACTGCTACAGATGGATCTGGATAGACTGGAGGCTTGGGCAGAGAAGTGGCAGATGAGGTTTAACACTGACAAATGTAAGGTTATGCATATGGGAAGGAATAATGCAAGTCACCAGTACATACTAAATGGTAAAACATTGGGTAACTCTGACATGGAAAAGGACCTAGGAATTTTAGTGAACAGCAAACTAAGCTGCAGAAACCAGTGTCAGACAGCTGCTGCCAAGGCCAATAAGATAATGGGTTGCATCAAAAGAGGCATAGATGCCCGTGATGAGAACATAGTCCTGCCACTTTACAAATCACTAGTCAGACCACACATGGAGTACTGTGTACAGTTCTGGGCTCCTGTGAACAAGGCAGACATAGCAGAGCTGGAGAGGGTTCAGAGGAGGGCAACTAAAGTCATAGCTGGAATGGGTGGACTACAGTACCCAGAAAGATTATCAAAATTAGGTTTATTCACTTTAGAAAAAGACGACTGAGGGGAGATCTAATAACTATGTATAAATATATCAGGGGTCAGTACAGAGATCTCTCCCATGATCTCTTTATCCCAAGGACAGTGACCATGACGAGGGGACATCCTCTGCGCCTGGAGGAAAGAAGGTTTGTTCACAAAAATAGAAGAGGATTCTTTACGGTAAGAGCAGTGAGACTATGGAACTCTCTGCCTGAGGAGGTGGTGATGGTAAGTTCACTAAAAGAGTTCAAGAGGGGCCTGGATGTATTTCTGGAGGGTAATAATATTACAGGTTATAGTTACTAGATATGGGTTGTTGTTGATCCAGGGAGTAATTCTGATTGCCTGATTGGAGTCGGGAAGGAATTTTTTCCCCTAAAGTGAGGAAAATTGGCTTCTACCGCACAGGGGTTTTTTGCCTTCCTCTGGATCAACTTGTAGGAAAACAGGTCGAACTGGATGGACAGATGTCTTTTTTTTCGGCCTTATAAACTATGTTACTATGTCTGTCTGTCTGTCTGTCTGTCTGTCTGTATGTATGTGGTTACGGATCCATCCTGAACTACATTGAAAGTCAATGGAGGGCGGATCCGTTTACCATGTTGGTCACACCAAACGGATCCGTCCCCATTGACTTGCATTGGGGGTCATTCCGGATCCGTCTTGGTGCGGATGCCTGGACCGGAGAGAAAATCGCAGCATGCTGCGGTTTGTTTTCCGGTCTCAAGACGGAACGGAATGCTTTCAGGAGCATTCCTTTGTCTTCAGTTCAGTTTTGTCCCCATTGACAATGAATGGGGACAAAACTGAAGCGTTTTTTTCCGGTATTGAGCCCCTATGATGGAACTCAATACCAGAATTTAAAAACGCTAGTGTGAAAGTAGCCTAAGTGACTTTCTCTTCTCCACCATTAAGTACACATACAAATTTGGCTGAGCTGGGGAGTCGGAAGAGATAGATGATTGTTCAGCCAACAGCTTTTAAATGTGTATGGCCACACTAACACTTTGATCATACCTCAACATTTTGCAAAACTTGCTACTGCCCCAGGTGCCCGTTCATGGAGGAAACATCTTTGCACTTGTTGCAATTCAGTCTGCCTGTTATCTCCCTGCATGTACTGTCTAAAAGACAAATGGGGTGATTTAGTAAGATCACAGTTTTAGACACTGGTCTTAATAACCCTGCACTGGTGCTTGATAGCAAACAATAACAGCACAGCTTTTTTTGCCCATATCAATCAATCACGGTAAACCTCCCAACCATCCAGGATCCAGCGTGACAGTCCTAGATTTCGTCAGTTGTCCCTGACCATGACTACTGTATGGGGGAACTATGAGGGCATAAATACTGTATGAGGGCATAAAGTGTGTGTGTGCACTATGGGGACATAACTACTGGGTGGAGGCAGTATGGGTGCATTATTACTGTTTGGGGGCACTAGGGGCATGTGTGAAGGCATTATGGGGGCATGAGTACTCTGTGGAGGTTCTATGATAGGATGATTACTGTGTGGTGGAACTAAGGGGGCATGACTACTCTGTTGTGGTGCTATAATTGCATTACTACTGTGTGGAGAAGATATAGGGGCATAAATACTTTGTAAAGGCACTATGGGGGTATAACCACTGTGGGGGCACTATGGGGGCATAAGTACTGTACAGGGGCACTATTGGGTTTAAATATTGTGTGGGTACACTATGAGGATGCCACTACTATTGTATCTCTTTGGCCTTTTCAAAAGTTGGAATGTATGCTACAGCCCTTTTTACAATACTGTAGACTTATGTTTACTAACCTGTGGCTCTCCAGCTGTTGCAAAAGTACAACTCCCATCACGCCCCAATCAACTGTATGAAGAGAATGTAGCACTCATACGAGCACTGATTTCTTTTCATCGTTTACCTGCTTGCTGTCGCAATTGCAGAGGTGAGTAGGTGTAATTACAACAATGACATTTTTTATCCTTATTTTTTATATTTTTTATAATTTTTTAAATATATTTTTGCCACATAATATGTCCCCCATAAAGTAATCAAAAGATATTACTATGGGTGAGCAATTCACGTTATAAGGGTGAGCAAATCACGTTTCGGATACAACAAGATCCAAAGTCGATTCGTTCCCCATCTTCGTTTTAATGCTGTACAGAGACCTGCGCTGCGCTGAGGCAAAATTTGTTAAGTCTGACTTCAGTGAAGAACTTCGGGCTTTGATTCTAAAACTTTAAAAACATTTAAAAAAACAGTCATAAGTTGGGGAAAAAATCAACTTCGGATTTTGGATCCAAAGCACAATTCGCTCACCACTAATTATTTATATAAGCAAAAGAAGAAGACATCAGCACTAGGTATTCGAAGTATGGTGCACACAACCTAGTCCTTGATAAAATAGTTCCAAATTACATGTAGAAGGGATTATAGGACTCCAGGGATGTATACAAATTTGTACGTTTATTCCTCTGTATTCATAAAGAATATTTCAGCTCCCACCTGGCTTGAAAAAAGCTGCAGGTGGGAGCTGAAACATTGTGTTTTTATGGATACAGAGGAATAAATCTACAACTTTTTTCAAATCCGTGGAATTCTGTGATCCCATATATATATATATATATATATATATATATATATATATATATATATTGTACCCCCATAACAGTGACATCCACAGTGGCCCATAACAGTGACATCAACAGTCCCTCCATAATAATGACATAAATAGTGTCCCTGTAACAGTGAAGAAAAATGGCTGACATCTGACAAATGGCTGGGTGTATGTGCGTGAGGCTAAAATATGTCAGAGAGTAAGAATTAGGGACATGTGTAAGTCTAAAACGCCGGTCTTAATAATCCATGGATTCGCCAAAGTTATGTAGAGGCGCCGGCTTCTACATAACTTTGGCGCATCCACCACCAGTCTAAATCTATGCCAGATTCCTTGCTGATGTAGATTTAGAACATTTGTGCCGCAATCTGCAACAGATATATGCCAGAAAACTTAGTATATCTGATAGTAAATGACCCCCATAGTGCACAAAAGTCACCAATACTCTGCTAATTGAATAACTTCAGGGCTCCAAACCCCTTCTAGCATTAAAATCAGTATGAAAACTTTGTGCCGAGATCTTCATGGCATGGACTTCTCATGGCTGAGCAGGTTTATGCAAGTACAGTCACCAAGCACAATGCCAAAGTCAGATGGAACAGTGTAAAGCACCCTGATGCTGGACTCTAGAGTAGTGAAAATGGTTCTACGAGTGACAAATCACATTTTACTATCTGGTAGTCTGATGAACAAGTCTGGGTTTGCTAAATGGCCAGAGAACATTAACTGCTTCGCTGCCTTCTGCAAACTATAAAGTTTGGTGGAGGAGGGATAATACTATAGGGTTGTATTTCAGGGGTTGGCCTAGTCTCCTTAGTTTTTGTAAAAGGAAATATTAATGCTTCAGCATACCCAGACATTTTGGACAATTGCCTTCTTCTGCCTTTCTGGGAACAGTTTAATGGAGACCCTTTTCTGTTACAGCATGATAAAGCCCCAGTGTATAATGCAAGATTTATAGAGGCACAGTTGGGTGAGTCGGCTGTGGGTTGACTGGCCCAGAAATTGGCCTGACCTCAACTCTATCGAACACCTTTTGGGGAGAACTAGAACAGAGATTACAGGCCAGATCCTGTCATCCAACATCTCACCTCACAAATGCTCTTCTGCAAAAATTCCCAAAGACACACTCTGAAATTGGAAACCTGTGGTAGCTGTTTTGGCTGCAAAAGGTAACCAACTCCATATTAATTCCTATGGATTTAAGGCTCATGCATGTCATGTTCTTTTTGTGATCTGCAAATTGCGGATCTGCAAAATATGGATGCCGGCTGTGTCCAAAACTAAAAATTACTGTGGCACTCAATGTCTTCATGATAGCTGTGTGCTATCTGCATTTTTTGTGGACCCACTCATTTCAGTGGGTCTGTGGCCCACATTTAGCACCCAAGTATAGGATAATCCGTGTGCCTTCTGCATCCATAGGTCAGTTCTGATAGAACATTTCCTATACTTAGCTGCAAAATTCAGACCATGGACCCATTGAAGTCAATTCTGCAATTTTTAGAATACAAAATACATTTCATACAGTCATGTGCCATATTCAAAGGGAAAAAAATGGTCTACATGGACTATGTTAAATTGAGTATGAACATACAAAGACACAAAGCAAGAGAAGCCCCTCTATATAAGAGCTTACAATCTAAGTAGAATGTCAGGAGTCACTAAATAAGTAAATTGTGCCTATTGTTTTATGAAGACTGTTCCTACTGTACATGAATGAGTCAACTAAACAGTATCTGAACTAACAAGCATATGAAGTACAAACTCATATGACAAGATTAGTTACTTTAGGACAAGGAAGGTGTGGAGGTCACTGTGACCAGATGAAGTTGTGTATGGACCATGACATAGTCCTTTTTAAAGAAAATGAGTTTTGAATGCCTGGCTTAAGTCTGGGAAAATGAAGAGCAAGTCTAATTATTTGGGGCATTGAGTTCCACAGAATGGATGTAGCAAGAAGTGCTTAGACAGAATTGATTGGATTGAGACAGTTTGTATAGTGGCATACCTATTTGTAGCGTGTTACCGTGATTGGGGCAAGATTATGTCCTAGTAGTAAAGAAAAGGAAGAAAGCAGCAATTTAATTTAACTAAAATGAATCTCAGCACACAAAGTTGTTAAATATATTTATCTTTTGGTCAGTGGTGGCTGTAGAGATTTTTTTTCATAACAGTGAATTTACTTGTTCTAAGATTATAGCAAATACAATTAGATGATCATTTATTCAAAACAAAAGCAGAAAGTTTATTCATCTCTAAAAGTAAAATGCATATGAAAACAGAATAATGCACATATCAGTTAACCCTACACTAGACATAACACATTGAGAAACATTTAATAAGGCCATTCCACCACTATTATGGTGTAAAAAGTTCACAAACTATGGTGCATGCCATATGTTTTCCATAATTTGACAATATTTTTAAGTGTCAAGAAAAGTGCAGGGCTTAGAAGGAGGGGAAGATGAAGGTTATAGCTGAAGTATGTGCCAGTTTGTTGCTAGCATAGATTTGTGCCAGTTTCTGGCACATGGAAAAGCAGAGATATGCCTAATTTATTAAGAGGCACATCTCACTCCGGCACACAGGGATCAAGAATGGAGTATGGGAACACCAGTCTTGATAAATGTCTCTCAGTGTGTCAGTTTTGCCTGTGCTATGTTTTACTCAAGTAGCTGTTGGCTACAAATTCTAGTGGTTGTTCAGCTCTTAAAGTTACCTAGAGTCTCCCTGCATTGATGTGCAAAGGTTGTATGTGACATAGAAGCAACAGGGAGGAGAGCACTTAAAAGGTATGATAGGTGAAAAGACAACAGATATTTGCAGTACCTGCTCACCTCCAATGGTTATGCACAAGGTATAACACCTTGTAATGTGTTCATTGTTCTAACCGGGCACCAAAGTTCAGGGCCAAGGAAACAGGATAATGACACAAAATTAGAGCTTTAGAAAAGTGCTGCTTGAAGAAATACTCCAACATGGAACTTGTGCTAGGGAACCTTTATTATTGCAATATACTTGCATATTGTATGTGTCAGTATTTGAGAATGTGGGCTGCAGTGAATGTCATCTTCTTTATTAAAGTGACTCTCAAGTTAAAAATGAAAATTTGACTATACATTGGAAATGTTCCTGTTCACCTCCCCTGGAAAAAATTTTTTTTTCATTGACAAATCCTGGTTCGAGTAATCTTTCTTCATAAAAGGGTCCTCCAGAATCTCGAACTTGGCAATGGAGCTGCTCACAACAAACCAAAGACATACCCGTTTGCTGCCTTATGATGAATCAGTGTCATCAATGCTGTGTCCATTTCCACCTGTGTCTTCACCTACAGACATTAGCACTGGTTCACCCCACAGCAGTGGAGAAGGTAGAGTCATGGAGTTCTCCTGCACATCTAATAATTTGGCAGACCATTTGTGAAGAGGGAGTAGGGGGACCAGAACTTGGCAGAGGAGAAGCCATAATTCCAGTACCAGCACTAGGTAGAGGCAAGAGGGGGGCAGCAGAAGGGCCGTAGGCAATAAGCACTTTCATTGTGGCAAAGGGGTTAGGTTAAGAAATTGGCATGGGGGTACCGTTTCAGTTTTCACCTCAGGCAGCAGAAAGTCTAGGTGCACCCCTGTGTTAAATACCAGAAATATTCAAACATATGCTTAGGCTAGTAGAATAAAGTAATGACTATTAATGCAACAATCTGGTGCAATTTATTACAGGTCTTTACCAAGATTTTTTTATGATGTGATGTCAGTAGGTCGGGACATATATATATATATATATATATGAAATTAACTTCGTGGCACTCTGCAAAATAAAGCTGGTCTTCGGGTTCCCACCTTGTTTGCAGTAGAATAAGTAACTCCAGCATGAATAGAATATTTGCAAGTTGTAGTTTATTCGATGTGCGGCCCAATACAACAGGTGTGACGTTTCGGCCCTTCCGGCCTTTATCAAACTGGTGCCGTTTGGAGATAGGAGATCGCTGGTACATGTGGACGCTTGTGGATACGAACAGTATGCTCTGTGTGGAGTGCGTCTCGTATCCACAAGCGTCCACATGTACCAGCAATCTCCTATCTCCAAGCGGCACCAGTTTGATAAAGGCCAGTAGGTAGGGACAGGCACAGACAGTGAGCCCTAAATGGAACCCTGCCTGCTTTCCCTGTCTACTTGAAGTGCACGCTTTAGGTGGCAACTCCACAACTGATCGACAATCCCTACTCTGCTGAGGTGCTAAACAAACAACAAGGGACAAAACAATACACAAAGTAACAGTCATACAGAAATGGATAAGAACCAGGAGGACAACAATGTACCAAATCAAGAGACAGAGGGTAGTCAAAAAACCAAGCAGATATCAGAACCAGATGAGAAATTTAGTACCAATATAGTACGTTAGAAAGCCTGCCGCCAATCTCCCCCAGTGTACACATGCCGCAGGGAGAAACAGAGCATTACACTTTGTTGCTAGGGATGTGACCGCATCACAGGAGGACGTGGCTTGGTAGGGTATCTCACCAGGCACGGCTGCACCGAAGTCAGAGACCACAGCGCTGGAGCCCGGACTGGTAAATTCATGACTTGTGATCTATATTTAGGAATTCTGTATGATTTTAGACATTTCTATTCATAAAATGCAACATATTTCTCTTTATATTAAAACAATGGTTTCAGGCAAAGACTAATTCTGGGAAAAAGGTAGAAAATCAACCTTTAAAACCACATTGTATGAAACTTTAATGAAAAAGTAATCATTTCTATTCTCAGCATGCTACAAGCAACCACACACATCTGACCTAGCAGCTGCAGCATGTACCAACTCTTGAGAGTTCTTGTGGAGGTGAGGAGAATGTAAATTACCAGTTGAATGATACAACACTGGCAAAAGGAGAGTATACATGACATGCAGATGAATTTTAAAAGAAAGGATAGTTCTCCCCGCCTCATCGCTTGGAGTCTAATAAATAAAACTCAGAATAAAATAAGAATGACTTAGACTCATTAGCTTCTTTCCCTGCTTTGTGTGAGTGGGAATATCTTTTAAATGCTGACATACGTCTTTGAAATTTCCCTGAATATTGATATTTTATGCATGTGTTTTGCAGCTAATTAGAAGCAGACTAAATAAGCCAGCACATCATCCACAGAAATAAACTCAGGTGACACCTTGTGTTATTTAAGCATAATTTTAGCAGTTTTGAGATGATTTTATATTTTCTTGTGTGTACTTATGTATTTAGGAATTACATGAACACCATTAACTAATAGATATATATTATCCATGTAGCATGTCTATTAGTCCAACAGCATGTGCGGGTTGTTGTATGACAATTCTGGTGATAGCTTCACAGTGGGATGATGGGGAACCTGAATAGAATTGGCTCTAAAAAACTTTGCCCCCTAATATGCTATCACTCTAAAATCTGGATGTCACTCTGTACTCTGGGTATGCTATCACTGTCCCCTATATGCCATACTTCCACTCTGTCCTCTGTATGCCATAACTGTCCCCTGAAAAAAAAATGCAATGGACTCTAGAAAAATCCATTTGGACACATTTGCAGGATGGCAGGGTAGGAGATGAGGAACTGATTAGAGATGAGCGAATCTATTCGCCACTTCGTATATTCGTTACAAACCTTTGTTATTTCCTACAGAATCTTTTCAGATTGGCTTTGTACGAATCTTCTTAAATGTTCTTAAATCTTTGTACACTAACCCTATGCACGCATCTGATAATTTGTACGCTAATGCTATGCATCTGATAATTCGTACGCTAATGCTACACATCTGATAATTTGTACGCTAATGCGTACGTATTCAGTTAAGTAGCGTAGTTTTACTGTATGTTCGTTATTTGTGCGTAAATGTTCACAGTGTATGGGTATGCTCATGCGTACATATTCAGTTAAGTAGCGTACTTTTAACAACGCTTAGACTGTATGTTTGTTATTTGTGTGGGAATGTTCGCAGAATACGACCAGAATAACGAATATTTTTTAACGTTTGAAGTTTCAAGCGTTTAGAAGCAAAGCAACTTGGACTGAATAAATTCTTATCCAAACCGAATGTTTATTATTATATTTTTGTTTTTTATTCCCCCAGGTCTATCATTCTGACTGGGCCGCACACTGACCCCTATCTAGTGATAGACTTTCCATTCATAATTCAGCTTCAATTTGCTGTGGCATCATTATTATGACAATTTCTATAATCTGTAGTAGATGGAGGCAACATTGTTCTGTAGTGATGAGCGAGCCGGAGCGGCAAGATTCGGAATTCGCACGAATCTTGCCCGCTTCGGCTCAGCTCGGCATCCCGAGGCAGCGCGGATTCGTGACATTAAAAAAATAATAAAAACAAACTCACCTTTTCCACTTGTTCGTGGGGCAGCCGGTCCGGTGTCTTCTTTCTTCTTTCCCGGCCTTGCAGGACCTGCAAAAGGACGTTCGATGACGTCACTTCACTGGGGGGGTCAAGCTGGAGGCACTGAGGGGGGGCACAAGATGCTGATCTGAGGTCTGATGGGGGCACAAGACGCTGATCTGAGGTCTGATGGGGGCACAAGACACTGATCTGAGGTCTGATGGGGGCACAAGATGCTAATCTGAGGTCTGATGGGGGCACAAGACGCTGACCTGAGGTCTGATGGGGGCACAAGACGCTGACCTGAGCTCTGATGGGGGCACAAGACGCTGATCTGAGGTCTGATGGGGGCACAAGACGCTGACCTGAAGTCTGATGGGGGCACAAGACGCTGACCTGAGGTCTGATGGGGGCACATTGTGTTGATCTGAGGTCTGATGGAGGCACAAGACGCTGACCTGAGCTCTGATGGGGGCACATTGTGTTGATCTGAGGTCTGATGGGGCACAAGACGCTGATCTGAGGTCTGATGGGGGCACAAGACGCTGACCTGAGGTCTGATGGGGGCAGAAGACGCTGATCTGAGGTCTGATGGGGGCACAATGTGTTGATCTGAGGTTTATTATCCCTGTACAGTGACATCACTGTGTTTATTATCCCTGTACTGTGACATCACTGTGTTTGTTATACCTGTACTGTGACATCACTGTGTTTGTTATACCTGTACTGTGACATCTCTGTGTTTATTATCCCTGTATGGTGACATCACTGTGTTTATTATCTCTGTACAGTGACATCGCTGTATGTATTATCCCAGTGCAGGAAGAAGTAAGTGGTCTGTGTTTGTGTGTTTGTTTTCTATTTTTCAGGGTCGTGAATGCAGAGGACTACGTCGGATTCGGTGGACTACGACGGACCAGCTTTTTCTTTCTTTTTTTTTTTTTTAATAAAATGGTCAAACAGGGGTCTGGGGGAGTGTTTATTTCAATAAAATGTTTTAAACTTGTGTGTGTGTATTTTTTTTTTTTACAATACTACAGTTTTAGTAATTATGGCTATCTACAGACGGCCCTGATTACTAATACTGGGCTTAGTGCTTGCCGGTATGGCAGGCCAGCACTAACCCCAACATCTATTACCTTGGCACCCACCACCAACAAGGGGTGCCGGGAAGAGCCGGGTACCCACAGGACCGGACCTTCTAAATTGAGGGTCTGGCTCTGGGGCGGCTGCATCCTGGTACAATTAGGCTGGGAAGGGCCAATAACCCTGTCCCTTCCCACCCTGGTAGTGCCAGGCTGCCGCTGCTGGTTGTATCTGGCTGGCGAAGGAAAAAGGGGGGGACCCCACGCCATTTTTTTTCAAAAATAATTAAATAATTTTTAAAAAAATGGCGTAGGGTCCCCCCTTTTTTCCTTCGCCAGCCAGATACAACCAGCAGCGGCAACCTGGCACTACCAGGGTGGGAAGGGACAGGGTTATTGGCCCTTCCCAGTCTAATTGTACCAGCCTGCAGCCGCCCCAGAGCCAGACCCTCAATTTAGAAGGTCCGGTCCTGCGGGTACCCGGCTCTTCCCGGCACCCCTGGTGGCGGTGGGTGCCGAGGTAATAGATGTTGGGGTTAGTGCTGGCCTGCAATACCGGCAAGCACTAAGCCCAGTATTAGTAATCAGGGTCATCTGTAGATAGCTATAATTACTAAAACTGTAGTATTGTAAAAAAAAATACACACACACAAGTTTAAAACATTTTATTGAAATAAACACTCCCCCAGACCCCTGTTTGACCATTTTATTAAAAAAAAAAAAAAAAAAGCTGGTCCGACGTAGTCCACCGAATCCGACGTAGTCCTCTGCATTCACGACCCTGAAAAATAGAAAACAAACACACAAACACAGACCACTTACCTCTTCCTGCACTGGGATAATACACACAGCGATGTCACTGTACAGAGATAATAAACACAGTGATGTCACCATACAGGGATAACAAACACAGTGATGTCACAGTACAGAGATAATAAACACAGTGATGTCACCGTACAGGGATAATAAACACAGAGATGTCACTGTGCAGAGATAATAAACACAGTGATGTCACCGTACAGGGATCATAAACACAGTGATGTCACCGTACAGAGATAATAAACACAATGATGTCAAAGTCCAGGGATAATACACACAGTGATGTCACCGTACAGAGATAATAAACACAGTGATGTCACCGTACAGAGATAATAAACACAATGATGTCACAGTCCAGGGATAATACACACAGTGATGTCACCATACAGAGATAATAAACACAGTGATGTCACCGTACAGAGATAATAAACATAGTGATGTCACCGTACAGGGATAATAAACACAGTGATGTCACCGTACAGGGATAATAAACCTTAGATCAACACATTGTGCCCCCATCAGACCTCAGATCAGCGTCTTCTGCCCCCATCAGACCTCAGGTCAGCGTCTTGTGCCCCCATCAGACCTCAGATCAGCGTCTTGTGCCCCCATCAGACCTCAGATCAACACAATGTGCCCCCATCAGAGCTCAGGTAAGCGTCTTGTGCCTCCATCAGACCTCAAATCAGCGTCTTGTGCCCCCATCAGACCTCAGATCAACACAATGTGCCCCCATCAGACCTCAGATCAGTGTCTTGTGCCCCCATCAGACCTCAGATCAACACAATGTGCCCCCATCAGAGCTTAGGTCAGCGTCTTGTGCCTCCATCAGACCTCAGATCAACACAATGTGCCCCCATCAGACCTCAGGTCAGTGTCTTGTGCCCCCATCAGACCTCAGGTCAGCGTCTTGTGCCCCCATCAGACCTCAGATCAGCATCTTGTGCCCCCCCCTCAGTGCCTCCAGCTTGACCCCCCCAGTGCCTCCACCTCCCCCCCCCCACACCTCAGTGCCTCCACAATTTTTTTTGGGCCCGGGGGGTGGGGGTAGGTGGTGGGTTGGGGGGGAGAGAGACTAATGGAATACTTTTAACCCCTAAAGGGTTAAAAATAATAAAGGCAAACTCACCTCCTCCACTTGTTCGCGGCGCAGCCGTTCCGGTGTCTTCTTTCTTCTTTCCCGGCCTTGCAGGACCTGCAAAAGGACCTTCGATGACGTCAGCGCGCTCACCAAAGGTCCTCTTGCAGGTCCTTCAAGGACATGAAAGAAGAAAGAAGACACCGGACCGGCTGCGCCGCGAACAAGTGGAGGAGGCGAGGTTGTTTTTATTATTTTTAACCCTTTATGGGTTAAAAATATTCCATTAGTCTCTCTCCCCCCCCAACCCACCACCTACTCCCACCCCCGGGCCAAAAAAAAATTGACCCCCCCCCCCGACTGTGCAAAACCTTTGGCCCCTGCAAAAAGATTCGGGTCTCTCATAGACTTTAATGGGATTCGTGATTCGGCCCGAATCCACAAATCCCGCGGTGGGATTCGGGCCGAATACCGAATCCCCAAATCTTTTAGGATTCACTCATCTCTATTGTTCTGTCATTATTGTTCTGAATTTTCACTAAATAAACCACACATTATTTATTTTCTATCTGTGGTTGTCTTGAGCAGTGGTTGTATCAATTATTTTGATCATCTCCTCCATGTGTCCTGTAGGGGTTTCTTTGTTGGTATCACTAAAAATGGTTTCTGTTACTGTGATTGTATTAAGGACATTTAACCAATGCATATGATCTCACAGACTGAGGAAGAGATTGTAGCATTCCATGAGAGTCATTGCCCCTTCCAACAACTGATCAATAGGAGTGCCAGAAGCTGGACCCCTACAAACCTGATATTCATTTGAATAGGGCTGAGCGGGATACCAAGCACAGCTATTATATAATGTACTGTGCTGTGCATTGTAAGAACAGAGAAGCCGGTGCCTTTTCATTGCTCTGATTGGCGGGGGTCCCAAGTGTCAGACCCCTCCCATTTTCATCAATCAAAATGGCCACGACAGACTCTCCGTGATCAAATGGATGAGGTATGTTTTTTTTTTTGTTTGTTTTTTTTTGCCATTTCATGAAAAATTGATTTGTTACTATGAAGCACCAAGAAATTCAGATTCATGGAGAATCAATTTTTTCCTGAAATTTCGATTGAATTCCACTTCATTAACTTCGATTCGCTCAACATTTGTCATCAGTATCAAAATCTTGGAAAACCCCTTTAAGAACAATCTGCACATACAGTGCATCAAACATATTAATAGGCCCTCATTCATCTGATATACTCCAAGAGAATCATTTTGGCCTCTATCAACCCAACATAGCTCAACATATCTGTTTTCGCCGTATTGATGCAGCTGACTGTACTATTTCAAACAGAGGCATCTATTAAAACATGTATAACGCAGAGTATATTATTCCCATAAAGGCAAAAGAAAAAAATACAAATGTTTGCGCACTATTTTTAGTGTTTTATTATTGTGTATAGTGTATCCAAGACACTAAGTAACAAATCCAGTAAAGATACTATTTAAATCAATCAATCAGTCTTTTGAATCATCCAGTACATTAGAAGGGCACACAGGACTTCCAGTTAGACATTAGTCAAACTACCTGTTATGTAGCTATGGCCATGTGGATGGATTTTTGATTAGTTCTCTGTGTTTCATTTCCCTATACTATTTTCAATTCTTGCTGTACAAAGAGAAGCAACTTGCCTTTTATACAAGTATGCCATCAACACTTACAGTCTTAAGGAATTCCACTACCTGCTAGGGATTTTCTGTATATATTTTACCCATGTCTACAAGGAATACAGCCTTATCTTCTGTTATCCTGGCAACATCTTTTTTATACATGTTTTTTTATTTTTATTAATCATGTATTTTTTATTATTATTATTATTATTTTTTTTTTTTTTTTTTTTTATATAGCAGCTAGTGTTCCATTTATAGAATATGCTTATTCTGTCTCCTATAAATTGAAAGGGAATCTATCACACCAATTTTGAACTATTTTCTATGGCAATACATGCTTAGTCATACAGATATGGAGTTCAGATCTCTATTTTCTATTTTCCTACTTCCTCCCCATCCCCCCACTGTCAGCACTTAAAGCTGTGAAGTACACAGTCCGGACTGTTATGTTGTTCTAACATAATGGAGAGGACTCATGTGCACATTTAAGGTAGTCCTAACAATATATTTCAGTGCAGCTCTGTGCACTGACAGTATGGGAATGGAGGCCCTTATCTCTGAAGTCCTGACCGTTCATTGACACTCATTTAAAGGGCAACTGTCAGCAGATTTATACATATGAAACTGGCTGACCTTTTATATGGGCACTTGACAGCTGAAGATATCTGTGTTGTTCCCATGTTCCTATGTGCCTGCATTGCTGATAAAAAATTGTTTTAACTTATGCAAATAAGCCTGTAGGAGCAATAGGGGCATTGCCATTACTCCTTGAGGCTCATCTCTCTCTGCCACGCCCTCTGCACTTTGATTGACAGTGCTAGGCATGATGACATGTACACTGCCTTGCCCTGTCAATCAAAGTGCAAAGAGTGAGACAGTTGCAGTGAGAGCAGAGCCTCTAGGTGTAATTACAACACCTCATTACTCCAGGAGGCTCACTTACATATCATAATGCATCATTTTTCTCAGAAATGCAGGCACATATGAACATGGGACCAACATGCCTTCAGCTGCAAAGCGCACATGTAACAGGCAGTTTATTAGATGCTTCTATAAAAACAAAAGACAAAAAAAAAGTTTGGTAGTCTCCACTATACTTAAATATGTAAATTATAAAGGACTTGGACAACCTTAATTAAATGAAAATTGTGCAAAAGGTTCTGGAATTACCTTATTATTCCTATAGCAACTAATTAGCTTCTGTTTGTTTTGCAAGTAGTTTAATTTTCAGCTAGTATACAGAGTGTATACAGTGTGCTCATGACTAGATAGCTGCCAAATCTGACGAATCTAAGTTTGTGGCTATGCTCACCTCATTGCTCCATGTTCTTATAGTTTACTTCATTGTAAATACCTTGCATGAAACAGTTCTCCAATTCAGAGATGGGCAAGTGGCATGACAGAAAAGCTTCCTGCATGCTGTAGTTACTGTACACAACCATTCACCATCTTCAGTATTTTGCTTGTGCTGGGTATCTGTTAGTGCCACAGAATGTTCCTTATGGCTTACATATTTCCATAACTAATCTCCACAACATCAATTAGGATGGATGCACCAAAAGACAAGGGATTGGGAAGAAGAAGACAACAGGCATGAACTGAATAAAGTACCAAAGGTCCTTGATAGTCCATCAATAGTATATTGGTGTGTGTCGGACACTTTGCATCTATGGTAATGAGTTGTTTCAAAAGGCTGCAGTCCTCTAGTAATCAGTGTGTCCTATGCATTGTTTATAATACATTCAGTGCATATTGTAGCAGCTATGCTTTGGATTGGATTTGAATGAGACAGCACTGCAATGCCATGCACAGCAGCTACTATATGTACAGCCCCATCCAGGCTTGAAAATGGATCACTTTGTATTCTGGGTCTGAAATGTTTTAGGTTATTATCCATGAGATGCCAGCATAAAGTAGTAGCATTCTTGTAATAAAAATGTTGTTACTTCTGCTGCTTGTTGTGATTTGCTTTGAGGGTGAACGAGACAGAGTGGGTTGACTTTGAATTACTGATTAAATATTGGGGTTGCTTTTCCTAATTGAATCCTTTGGAATTATCACTGTTCTAAAAATGGACTCGGCATAGTAATTATAATGTCATAAGACCAAGGGTATAGCTGAGGGAAGGAGGCAGGTGGAGCTTGTACCATCAGCACAATTAGGGTGGATGGTAGAAGAGGCATTGTGTTTTTCACAAAGAAATGCCCACCCTGTATACAGAGCTGGAGGCACACAGAGCATCTTTTTTTTTAGTTTAACAGGGAGTGAAACTCTCCTGAGGCAGCAAAGACAAAGGGGGGAATTTATCATTAGGAAAATATTTGAAGTCAGTTTTGCTTCAGTCTGTGTTGGAGTACTTTCTGCCACATTTATCAAACGTCACAGGTTGTTTGATAAATGTGCTTGTCCTTAAACCTAACACTTCTGTCTAGAGAAGCTCCTCCACTTTTCCTACTCCACCCTCCTCCTGGAGTGAGATTGCGACTATTTTGCGACTTTTTTTAAAAAGTCGCAATGATAAATCTGGAGTGAAACTCATTAACATGGCTAACCACACCAACTTTTCCACCCATATTACAAACTGGAGTGAGTTGCGTACACATGCAAAAAGTCGCAAAAAAATGCGCAAAAAAGTCGCAAAAGCCCTATCGTGCGACTTTTTGAAGACAGAATTCTGGAGTGAAGGTGTGATAAATCAGGGCCAAAGGCTGCACTGCTGTCCAACATGTAGAGTTTGGAAAAAAAAAATGTAGACAGCATTGGAGACATCTCAGCTGATCCTTTTAACCCTGCACACTTCTTAGGAAGGTTTGGCATGAAAGAGGAAGGGCAGAGTGAAGGGGGTACAGGATGAAAAGAAGAACAGGACAGATGGAGCAGGGATGCTACAAAAGGGTGGCACAGAGGAAGGGAAAAGAGGCCTGAAGGCCTGAGATGAGAGAGGCAGTGTTAGTCTGTTACATGAAGGAGGAGGCATAGGAGGGGCACAGTGATGCCTGAGTAGTGAAACTCCTGGGGTTGGAAGAGAAGGTGGTAATTAGAGATGAGCGAATCAAATCTGACAAAGTGGAATTCGATCCGAATTTCAGGAAAAATTTGATTCGAAACAAAGTCGAATTTCCTAGCGATTGATGGTAACGAATGATCTTTTTTTTTTTCCTAAAATGGCTGCAAGCACATGACACGACATGGGGCAAAGGACTCTGGGCGAAAGAAGGAAACACCCACAACGCGATCACATGCAGACATGTAGCCAATTAGCAGCCAGCCAAGTCCTGTGCTGTCACAGCCCTATACATATCCCTGCACTCCTCGATTCAGCCATTTTCCATTGGACTTAGTGCAGGGGCAGACAAGAGGAGCGCTAGGGAAAGTGATATCAAAACCTTGTTAAAGAAAAGAAAGAAGTTTGAGGAGTTCAGGGATAGATAATCAGAACTGCAGGGAAATGATAGAGAGGATTTTTACACAGAATCAATAGGGGAATATCAGGTAGGGAAATCGCGATTATGTTACACTGAGCAGCAGTGACTGGACATTGGTGTTAGCCTGTTACATACTGCACTCAGTTTTAAAGGCTGTTTTGGGGTGCTTTATTCAAAGAAGCACCACTTGTGTTTCTTGTTGCAGTGCAGTAACAGGGTCAAAGCCTTGTTTTGGGTACATATAAAACAAAAATATATATATATATCTTTTGGGTTGTGTTTGGGGAAAAAATTTAATCCGTGATTGGCAGCTTGTACATTTTAAAGAAATAGTCGCAGTGTCAGTCGCCAAACAAACAGAAAAGCGGCATATAGTGTGTATTGCTGCTTTGTTAACTAACTTCCTCGGTGAAGTTGATTTGCCAAAAAAATAGTTAAGCCATGTTTGTCGGCTTGTTCATTTTAAAGAAATAGTCGCAGAGTCGATCACCAAATAAACAGAAAAGCGACATATAGTGTGTAGTGCGGGGCAGTAATCCATTGTTACGCCATGTAGTGTGTAGTGCTGTGCAGTGCAGTAACCCAGTGTTACCCCACTCTGTGGGTGTCGTTATTTTTAAAAGAAATACTTAAGCCATTCTCTGGTGCTTGCTGTTTCTACAAAAGTTTTTGGAGTGTGTTAGCAAACCCAAAAAGCGCCATATAGTGTGTATTGCTGCTTTGTTAACTAACTTCCTCGATAAAGTTGATTTGCCAAAAATATAATTAAGTCTTGTTTGTCAGCTTGTTCATTTTAAAGAAATAGTCGCAGCGTCAGTCGCCAAACAAACAGAAAAGCGAAATATAGTGTGTAGTGCAGTGCAGTAACCCATTATTATGCCATATAGTGTGTAGTGAAGTGCAGTAACCCAGTGTTACCCCACTCTGTGGGTGTCGTTATTTTTAAAAGAAATACTTAAGCCGTTCTGTGGTGCTTGCTGTTTCTACAAACGTTTTTGGAGTGTGTTAGCAAACCCGAAATGCGCCATATAGTGTGTAGTGCTGTGCAGTAACCCATTGTAGTGCAGTGCAGCAACCCATTGTTATTTCTTAAAGAAATAGTTAAGCCATTGTGCAAGGCAGTGAGCAAAGTATATTTTTTAGGGGGTTTCTTAATATCCTTTTATTTTAAATTTGTAATCAATCAATATGTCAGACAGAGAGGTGATAGGCCCTTCACAGGGGAGGGGCAGTGGCACAAATGTTTCTGGAACAGGCACAGGTCGCATCAGAGGAAGGTGACATGGCAGTAGGGGTCACTTGGCGAGGCCAGAGCTACGGTTCTTGAATGGTTGACTCGGTCATCCACTTTCTCCCAGATGACATCTGACACCCCCAGCCAAGAGTCGGTGGGTTGGTCAGACACAACCCTTACTTGGTATGGCCCAGGAGCAGGTCCAGTGCCCTCACCTATCCTCAACCTGCCTCTGTACTTTTCGGTTCCCTCAGCCAGAGAAGTACTATATGATGTGGGATCTGCGCCACTATACAGCGAGGACGAACTACTTGAGGACAGTCAGCAGCTACTGTCCAGCCAAGAGCTGGGGCAGACATCTGCTGCTTCTTCCAGTAGGTGGGCAAGTACTGATGAGGAGAGTGGAGTGGGAGGTTATGTTGCGATCGGTCAGGCTTTGTACACCGAGACAGTTGAGGAGGACATCAGTGACGTGCAAACAGTAGTCGATGATTATGTAGCCGATCGCACTTGGGAGCCGGGTGAAGCAAGGGCTTCATCATCATCATCATCGGGAGAAGAGGTTGGCAGCTCGGTAGTGTGGCCGGGAGTCAGCAGAGTGGCAGAAGTGCGAGGTCGGGAGCCAAACGGGCACGGGGTAGACCACCCTCTTTGCAGGTGCTTTCCGGCCTTGAAAATAGCGCCACTCATTACGCCAGCAGTTGTTCAACGAGGTGATTGCCAAGAGACAGCAGTACGCGTCCAGCCATCCTACGGCGCAGAAGCTTACTGTGCTCCTGTCCAAGTTGCTCGTGCTGCAGTCCCTCCCTTTTCAAGTGGTGGACTCTGCACCGTTCAGACAACTGATGGCTTGTGCCCAGCCGAGGTGGAGAGTCCCAAGCTGTCATTTCTTTGCAAAAAAAGCAGAACTAGCCCTGCACAAACATGTAGAAGAGAAGGTGGGCCAATCCTTTAGCCTGTCTGTGTCAGCCAAAGTGCACGGCAACGCCGACGTGTGGAGTTGTAACTATGGTCAGGGACAGTACATGTCCTTTATGGCCCACTGGGTGAATGTGCTTCCTGCCCAGCCACATGAGCAACTTGGACAGGTGACACCACTTTCACCTCCTCGTTGTCAAACTGCTGATCCTGCGCCAATGTCCGCCTCCTTCTCCACCATCTCAGCCTCCACTGCAGGGACAAGTCATAGTGCTCCTCCAGCATACCACATGTGCAGGGCACAGTGGTGTCACGCAGTTCTACACTTGGTTTTCCTGGGCGAACGAAGTCACACAGGGGAGGAACTGCTCCGCGTCATGAATGAAGAAATCGATTGCTGGCTTTCTCCTCGACAACTTAAAATCGGAACCATGGTGACAGACAACGGAAAGAACATGGTGTCCGCGCTGTGTCAAGGAGGGCTGAGCCATGCGCCCTGCATGACGCACGTATTTAATCTGGTTGTCAAACAGTTCCTCAAGTCTTCCACACATCTGCAAAACATTCTAAAAATGGCCAGGAAACTTTGCATGCACTTCAGCCATTCCTACAGTGCCAAGCACACCCACCTTGAGCTGCAGTGGCAGCCCAGTGGAGGCTGAACTGGAAGAGGAAGAGAACATTGTAGCACAAGCAAAATCTGTCGAAATTAGTGGTTTTTCTACTCAGGTGACAGAAGAGGAGGAGCAGGAGCAGCCAGAGGAGGTAGAGGGAGATGAGGCTGATGACCCAGAGACACCATGGCAGTATACAGTGGAGTTGGAGGCAGGGAGTCCCTCCAAGTCACTTGCGCAGATGGCCCGCTGCATGCTGATTTGCCTGGATAGTGACAGCCGAATAGTCACCATCCAGCAGAGGGATGACTTCAGGCTCTCCACCCTCTTGGACCCTCACTACCGGTCTGAGAGGGAGGGGGCATTTTTTTCACCTACTGAGAGGGAAGACAAACTGAACTACTATAGATACATCCTATGTAGTCAGTTGGCTGCTGCCTATCTGCGTCATTGTCCATCCTCTCGCAGGTCTGACCGGGGGGTCCCTCAGCGCTCACTTACCACTGCCATGGCTGCTGTGGGGGGTTGGGAGTGGAGGGGTAGAAGCAGTACCAGCTCTATCAGCAGCAACGTGAGTCTGGAGTCGCTGATGAGCAGCTTTCTTCACCCACCTAGTGAGGAAAGTACTCACCAGCAGCAGCAGCTAGAACTGGAGCAGACTCTGAACCAGCAGGTGGTGGCCTATTTGGACAGCACCCTGCCACCCCACATTGAAGATCCGCTGGACTACTGGGCAGTAGAGATGAGCGAATCTATTCGCCGCTTCATAGATTCGTATCGAATCTTGGGATTTTTCAGCTGCCAAGCGAATCGGAATATTAGGTGATTCGCTTCGCTTTTGTACGCATTCGCTACGTAGTGTGTCCTATAAGTTATACGCTATTCTGCGTATAATTTAGTTACTCTACACGCTGTCGCGTACGAATTCAACGATGCAGACTTTTCCCTGGTAGTTACTCTATACGCTGTTGCGTACGAATTCAATTCAGCAATGCAGACTCCTCCCTGGTAGTTCCACCCCTTTCTCCAGCGCGGGAGGATGACGAGGCAACTCAGGAAATTAAGTTGCGCCTTCGTGTGCCTCATCCCTTTTTCCCCTTTTCAGGTTATTTGGGGAGCCCCTTGAAAGAGGGTTTTTTAAGGAACCTTTGCTGCTTTTTTTTTACCCATTTGGATTACAATGCTACCTAAGTGGATTACAAATTGCGACT
>ONZH01009315.1:0-172599 GCA_900303285.1 Rhinella marina | reverse complement strand
TTACACTTAATAAAAATCTGCACTACTATACTTGTGACAAGTTGCATATATACTATATAATATGCGCAAGGCGAGCAGCAAGGGACAGGGAAGTGGACGTGCTGCTGATGGTGAACACAGAGGCCACGGCTCTGGGTGTGGTGAAACTGTGCCTGCTGGCAGAGCCCAAGAAACAAAGTCATCCAAAACGCCTACCTTCATGTCACAGTTTGCAGGGCGACGCAAGACACAACTCTTGTCGCCACACCAGTGCGAGCAGGTAGTCGGTTGGATTTCAGTTGATAATGCTTCTGGTCGGTTAAGCACCACCCCCTTTTCCACAAAGTCCAGTCTCAGTAGCCAAGAGTCTGGGCAACCGCATCCTCACCCTCCTTCCTCCCACCATGCAGAGACTGGGCAAAGAACCAATCCCACATTCGGATAATCCGTGGAGCTTTTTTTCAGCACCGTTCCTTGGCTCGGGTCTCTCGCCAAGGCCACTTGAAGTGGGACATGAGGAGATATTGTACCCTGATTCCCAACCTATTGAGCCAACACAGTCTGAAGAAGATGACGGTGGGGAACGGCAAATAGCGTCTCACGAGGTGCATGATGATGATGAGACACAGTTGCCAATAAGTCAAGGGCAACTAGTGCCTCAAGAGGTTGTTGATGAGGATGAGACGCAGTTAAGTCAGGTTCTTGTTAGCTCACCATGTCAGGAGGAGGAACAGAGTGAGGAAGTGGAAGAGGAGGTGGTGGAAGATGAAATCGCTGACCCAACTTGGGAAGGTGGCAAGCCTAGCGAGGACAGCAGTACAGAGGGGGAGGGATCCGCAGCACCGCATCAGGCAGGAAGAGGCAGTGGGGTGGCAAAAGGGAGAAGGCAGCCCTCGTCAACCAGGCCCACAACTGTTCCCCGGAGCAGCCCCTTGCGGCAAGCTCCCTTGCCAAGCATTAGGTGTTCTGCAGTTTGGCTTTTTTTTAGGAAAGTGCTGACGATAAACGGATTTTAATTTGCAACCTGCGCCGTACCAAGATGAGCAGGGGTGTAAACACCAGCAACCACCAGCATGATCCGCCACATGTCAGCAAAGCACCCTAAAAGTTGGGCCAGACGCCTGGGTCCACGATCTGTGTCTACAGGTCACACCACTGCCTCCTCTTCCCCTCTGTTACCTGCTGTACAAGACGCAGGCCCAGATGCCTCCCGCCCTGCACCTGGACCGTCGCAAAAACCATCAGCCAGCACATCCACTAGAGTGTCCCAGCGCAGCGTTCAAATGTCCTTACCCCAGGCATTTGAATGCAAGCGCAAATACCCTGCCACCCACCCACAGGCCATAGCTCTAAACGAGCAACTTTCTAAATTGCTGGCCCTGGAAATGTTACCGTTTAGGCTGGTGGACACTGAGGCTTTTCGCAGCCTGATGGCGGCGGCTGTCCCTCGTTATGCAGTCCCCAGCCGCCACTATTTTTCCCGGTGTGCCGTCCCTGCCTTACACCAGCATGTGTCCAGAAACATAACCCGTGCCCTGACCAACGCAGTTACTGGCAAGGTCCACTTAACAACTGACACATGGACAAGCGTTTCTGGCCAGGGACGCTACATTTCCTTGACGGCAAACTGGGTGAATGTTGTGGAGGCTGGGAACGAGTCGTACCCTGGGATGGCACAGTTGCTACCCACGCTGAAGATTGCGAGCCCTACTTCCATCCGGATTTCCGCAACCACCTACAGTAGCGGCTGCAACCCCTCCTTCTCTTCCTCCACCTCCTCCTCCACTTCCCATGCAGAATTGCCATCTTGCAGCACCAGTCAGACTTCTGTCAGTAGCTGGAAGCAGTTTAGCACAGCAGTCGGGAAGCGGTAACAGTCCGTACTGAAGCTTATTTGCCTAGGTGACAAACAGCACACCGCCGCAGAGCTGTGGCAGGGCATAAGGGAGCAGGCCAGTCAACCTACAGCCAGGCATGGTTGTATCTGATAACGGCCGCGACTTGGTGGCGGCTTTGGAGCTGGGCAACCTCACACACATCCCATGCCTGGCCCATGTCTTCAACTTAGTGGTTCAGCGGTTTCTGAAAACCTACCCCAATTTGCCTCAGCTACTGGTGATGGTGCGTCACCTGTGTGCCCATTTCCGCAAGTCACCTACAGCTTCAGCTGGCCTGGCAACGCTGCAGCAGCACTTGTGGTTGCCAGCTCACCGACTGCTGTGTGACCTGAGCAGGCGCTGGAATTCCACCTTCCACATGTTGGGCAGACTTTGTGAGCAGCAGAGGGCAGTAGTAGAATACCAGCTGTAACACGGTCGGCGCCTTTCTAGTCAGCTTCCGCTTTTCACAAGCGACAAGTGGGCATTGATGTCTGACCTCTGTGAGGTTTTGTGCAACTTTGATGAATCTACACAGATGGTGAGGGGCGATAATGCAATTATCAGTCTAACCATTCCACTTATGTGTCTACTAAAAAGCTCACTGCTCACAATAAAGGCCAACGCTCTGCGTGTGGAAAAGGCGGAAATGGGGGAAGACCCTACACAGGGTGAGAGCCAGACCACCCTTGGTTCATCTTCTCAGCATGAATTGGATGAGGACGGGGAGGAAGAGCAGGACACGGTTGCCACCGCTACACAGGATAGCCATACCACGTTTACACTATCTCTTCGGCGTGGATGGGCCAAAGAGGAGGAAGAGGACATGGAGGATATTGAGAGTCATCCTCCTGGTGGGGAGAGCGAAGCCTTGTCTGTTGGGACTCTGGCACACATGGCTGACATCATGCTATGCTGCCCTTCCCGTGACCCTTGCGTTATACGCATATTAGCCAACACTGATTACTGGTTGTTCACCCTTCTCGACCCCCGCTACAAAGAAAACTTCTCATCTCTCATTCCTGTGGTGGAGAGGACAAGTAAAATGTTGCAATACCAGAAGGCCCTTGTCGAAAAATTGCTCCAAGAATTTCCATCTGACAACGCTGCCGGCAGAGTACGTAGTTCCTTGGGCACCCGAGAAGGGGAGACGAGGGGAACATGCAGAAGTTCTAACAGAGGAAGGGCGACACTCTCCAAGGCCTGGGACAGTTTCATGACACCCCGCCAGCACCCTCACCCTGATGAGCGGCTTAGTGTCACAAGGAGGGAAAAGTTTTGGAAGATGGTAAAGGAGTACCTAGCTGACCATGTCAACGTCCTTAGTGATCCCTCTATGCCGTATAATTATTGGGTGTCTACGCTGGACACGTGGCACGAACTGGCGCTCTACGCCTTGGAGGTGCTGGCCTGCCCTGCCACCAGCGTTTTGTCTTAGCGGGTATTTAGTGCCACTGGGGGCATAATTACTGATAAACGCATCCGCCTGTCAACTGACAATGCTGACAGGTTGACACTTATCAAAATGAACAAGGCCTGGATTGCCCCTGACTTCTCTACTCCACCAGACGAAAGCGGATTAACATGAAGGAACCTTAAATGTGGCTTTTAGGGTATATTGGATACACTGTATTCCCATGTGCCCCTTCCTCTTCTCATCCTCTTCCTCCTCCATCATATAAAACTGCTTAGGCTGCCCTCGAAGTTCACCAGCTGGGCCTGCACCATAATTTTTTACAGGGTCAGCTCACCATCTGGCCCTGCACCATAATTTTTAACACGTTCAGCTCTGCTGAATGTCAACCATAATTTTTAACACGTTCAGCCTGCTGCATGTCAACCATAATATTTTACACGGTCAGCTCTGCTGCATGTCAACCATAATTTTTTACACGGTCAGCCTGCTGCATGTCAACCATAATGTTTTAAACGGTAAGCTCACCAGCTGGCCCTCAGCTATAATTTTTTACACGGTCAGCTCTGCTGCATGTCAACCATAATTTTTTACCCGGTCAGCTCAGCAGCAGCACGTCACCCCTATTGTTTTTGAGTATCAGCAGCAGGCCATCAATCCGAATTTTTCAAAGGTGTGTCTGATGCACTTCTTTATGTGTAATAAAGGGGGTATTGGAGTGCCTGTTCCTTGTAATTTTTGGCAGCCCTTTCACTTTGTGCATAGGCTTTATGAGTGTAGGGGTCCCACAATTATACTACAATGTAAATGAGGCTCTCCTTTATGTGATATACCGGTTGCATCGGAGTGCCTCATCCTTGTAATTTTTGGCAGCACTTGCGCTTAACATACAAGTAAATATATGTTTCCTAACAATATTTCCTGTAAAATCGATATTATCTTGGGTTTTGGTGGGGGTATTTTTATCATTCTGTAAAAGTGGCGTAATACTCGGACATCATCGTTAATAGCAGCAACTTTGGTGTCCAAGATACATCCATACATCCTCCCCATACTGTTCCCTAACCATTTTAGAGGTGTTTACATCATTTTCTCATTCTTCTGGTTTCCCTATCAACCAGACACCCTCCCCTCTGCAGAGCAGGGGGTGCTTGGTCTTCTCCCATAGACTTCCATTATACTCAGGTGCTCGGCCGAGCACTCGAGCACCACCTAGTGTTTGGCCAGAGCACCAGAGCATCGGGGTGCTCGATCATCACTAATAAAGACCAACTGAAAAAAATGATTTTTAGCTCCAAATGAGTATATGAAATAATAAAAAATGCCCCTAAAGGTGTCCATAGCCTTTAAGGAAGCATAGCTTCTTTGGAAGGATATACACATACATAGCAGTAAAAAAAAGCCATACAGGATCCCTGTCATTGTGCATGAGACTAAACTGTAGTGTCCTAAGCACATATCTCATTTGCCTATATGGTAATTACAACTCTGTGCTTTGCTGGACAGTGAGTTTTTGACCTTTCCTCAAATAACCATGAATTTCTGCAAAAGTAAAGACTGAAATGGCACTTCATCAAACATTAGAATTTGAAAGAACTCATTACCCTATGATATCTCTATGGCATAACATGTTAATTTCACTACTCTGCTCTTACGCCTTCTAGTATTATCCCTGGAAAAATGTAATACCATGCAGGAAAACTATACTGAAATACTACATAAAAAGATAGATGTTACTGCATTCCACTCCAAGAGAAAGTCTGTGCCTTCAAAAATAAAGACAATACCTAAAACAGCCTTCAGAAAATATAATTGAAGGCAATCGTTGTTTCGACCTTTGACAAATTGTAGACATTATCAGAAACAGAACAATTCTCAGCAGTAATGTGTTTGGGACATTTTTTCCCAGGAGAGTTTTCTTCAAGGCCCCGGCATGTCTTTACCAATGAGATGACTCACATCAGCTTTTGGGTGAAATGTCAAATGACAGAGCACAATAGGAATGATTGATGTAGAAAACTTTGACATTAAACGAAGAGGCACAATGACAACCGGGTTTACTGAATTCTCAAATATGTATTTATACAGTCATTCTCCCTTAGACTGAACTGAACTCTATTCTTTGGAAAAGAAAGAGACATTGTCTAGATTTGTTTGAAACTCACAAGTAAACCTACAGTTTTTGAGATTTTTGAAAAATTGCCAGAGTCTGGAAAATCTCCCTGGACTGAGCTCAACAATGTTCCGTGATGCACCTGATACCTTTTCATGAATAAGTCATAAGTACAAAATAGTGTAGAGTATGCCTGAAACCTTCTCCAGATGGCAATACGTGTACCAGCAAATACAGAACTTTATCAGAGATATCAAGTGTATTTTATTTTAGGAGAACTTACGGCTAATTAGTCCATTATTCATCCACACGAAGAGGCCTATACAGACAGAAGATGTGATACGTTCAACCTTGTAAGGGCTGACAGAAGTTTTAGAGATCATTTGAAGTGTGCAACAGGTGCTCATCATAAGTAACAGAGGTTAATGGGGTGCTTCATATTCTTTCATGCAAAATATTGGAGTAGACTATGGTAGACAAAACATGGTGTCAGGAAAAGTGCCGAGCAAGCTGCCCCATATTTATCATGTAAATGCATCTCTTTACCACTGCTGATGAGCAGGCAGTTCCTTTCCAATTATTGTCTGCTTGTCGCCGCAGTGTAAATGTGCCTTAAGCGGCTTTCAGACAGTTCAAGAAGTTGCCTATTCTCTGTGGGAACAAAGCATAGGGAATGCTGCAATCCAACAAGCCTCCTCTTGGTAGGGCTATGAGACTGCTCTCAAACACATTACACCACCAGCTGATCAAACCAAAATCAAAAGGTGCCAACAGGTTTAATGTAACAAGTAAGTTAAGGGTCATCAGTAGCCTAGATTCATAAAATTTGCATAATTCTGTTGATTTTTGTTTACTCATAAGAGCCATGGGCTAGCATTTCACCAATTTAGACTGTCTTAAAGTGTAACTCTTGTTTCAGGTAGTCTTTCTGAATAAGCGGCTACAATATGTGTGGACATGAAGAATAACACTATTTCTGGCCTTTGTATGACTTGTATCTGACATTTTTCGCATTGATTGCAATCGATCTGTATGTAGTTCTCAACTTTTTCAGAACTAATGAGTGGAGACTAGCTGGGATCATGTATGCCACAACCACAGGACATGAAAAAAGAGGAATATATGCTCATTAAGTGACTGTAGAACCCCCTCAGAAGCACCAGCAGTAAGGCCTCATTCACACATCAGTGGTCTCCACAGATTTGCACTGTCCATGGTCTCCATGAACAGCAGAAGTACCCATTGTCTTTAATGTGTGCATTCACACATCAGTGGTTTTCCATGGACCTATTTTTGCCCTATTTTTGTCCGTGATTACGGATCCCTTAAGGACATTAAAATCTATGGGTTCATGACACAACATGGTTGGCATCTGTGTTTGGTCTGTGGTTTTCATGAACTATTGGTAAGAAATGCTCTGGAAATTCATTTTCAGAGCAAAAAAACGACAGAAGGACCAAACACGGATTCTTCACGGACATCTATCACAGATAAACCACTGACCATCTTGTCAAGGATGTCATCATGGACACGAATGTGTGAATGAGTCCTAATGGGGGACATTATACAGCAGAACTAAGCAGTATAGATGTGAATCCAGCACTAAAATAAGTCAGTAAATCATGTCTTCTTTTGCCTGTGAAGCAGTCCCACCCTCTTCACAGAATTCTATGTAATCTGATCCTTCATTAAGCAGACAGGCCATCTTCAGTGGTCTTCACTAAAGATGTATCTAAGGCCTCTTTCACACTAGCAGCAGCACGGATCCGGCGGGTGAAGGGTTCCGCCGGATCCGTGCTGCCGCAGGTGCACGTGTGGGCCGGAACCGCGCTCCGGCCCCACACCTGCACCAGACACTATCTTGAGGAAGAGGGGGGTTATACTTACCTGTCCCAGCAGCTCCCGACCTGTCCCAGCAGCTCCATAGGATGGCGTGCACAATGGGAAGATTCCCCACAGCGCCCCCTGCTGGAGGGAGGAGGGAGCTGCGAGGGAAAAGTGCAAGGTGATGGATCCGTCATGAACTCCATTGAAAGTCAATAGAGGACGGATCTGTTTGCTATTGTGCCACACCGAACGGATCTGTCCCCATTGACTTGCATTGGGGGTCATTCCGGATCCGTCTTGGTGCGGATTCCCAGACCGGAGAGCAAACCGCAGCATATTGCGGTTTGCTATCCGGTCTAGAGACTGAAGAGAACTGAACGGAATGCTTTTAGGAGCATTCCTTTCTCTTCAGTTCAGTTTTGTCCTCATTGACAATGAATGGGGACAAAACTGAAGCGTTTTATTCCGGTATTGAGCCCCTATGACAGAGCTCAATACCGGAATATATAAACGCTAGTGTGAAAGTAGCCTAAGCAGTGGACTGACATTTGAATTATCTTTCTCTGATAAGATATTTTGCAAAGTTTCTTGCGTTCGCCTGTATTATTCATTTATGGAAAAAAATAAATAAAACTGTCAGTTACTCTTTAACTTGTCTGTATTTGATAATATATTGTGTATTTAAAGTCTTTTGTAGTTTGTTACAGACTGACAAAAACAATTACATCCACAGTGAATAAGGAGATTTGACATGCTATTATTTGACTTGATTAAATGCTTCCAGCAACAAAAATCAATTTATAAAATGAAAACAAACTGGAGTACAGAAAACTTTACATTATCATAATGTTTCATTTTTTCAGGTTACTTTTATCAGTAGGAAACTCAATATTCTGTTCAATTACATATATACCCAACAGAACCCCAGGAGCTAAAAGATACATAAAAGGTAAACTTATACAATTAACCTAACGCCGCACATAATACTCCGGCTACATTTCATTTTCATGAATACACTTTACTAAAGTTTATAGATTATTAATGCTAACAAAATAATGACTGAAAACAAAAGTGATCGGCGTAACTACCGCAATTCAATCTTTTTGTCAGGAGCCTGAGCAATTTGCTTGCATTCAGGGATTATTGCTGTAATAATGCAGCATATTCTGGGTCAGGAAACAAGATCTAAGAACAGGCGTAGGGTAATTCAATCGCCGTCTAACACATTTAATGCTGCTGGTTTAGAACATTTTCATCACTGTGTTCTTATGCTAGGCCAGCCACAGACTTCCCTTTTAGAGAACTGAGTGAATCACTGTTCCACAAAAAAACATAATTCACAACAGAACATCTAAAAGCTAAAGTACTATATTACCGTAATCTCTGCAGGCGAAATGAAAAATGCACATGGTGATTTGTTTAATGGCGTTAAAAGATCCTGGGGTTGTAAACACATGTACGGGCGGCATTTAACATCAAGGACTATACATACAACAATGGGGATGTATGGGATCAAATAAACCTTTTAGATTATCAGGTTAATCTACATTAAAGAGGCACCATTACCACTCACATGTCTTTTTTATTAAATATGTGCATAAAATAGCAATTCTGGAGCAAGTTTTCTTTGAAACCAGTATTGTGTCATTCCTCTGTTATTTCCTCCTAGAAATGGATAAATAAACTGACAGCTTGGCTCTACTATCCCTCATGTCAATAGGGTTCACTCGGTGCTGACTTGAAACTCTGCAGGGAAACATACTGTTGGCAAACAGAATAGTTAGGCTACTTTAACACTAGCGGCACGGGTGTCCGGCAGGCTGTTCCGGCAAGTTGAAGTTTTAGTGAATGGGGCCGGAGCGTAGTTCCGGCCCCACACGTACACTAGCGGCAGCACGGATCTGGCAGGCTGTTCACCCGCCGGAACAGCCTGCTGGACACCCATGCCACTAGTGTGAAAGTCGCCTAACTCCCAGTTGAAAATCTATTAATATACTCGGCAAGATATAAAATGAACTTATAGTATTAACCCTTGTCATACCTAATTACAGGCAGTTGACCTCTCTACTATGTGCATTCAATGGTGATGGGTTCTCGTATATATAGAAGTGAACATTTACAAGACACAAGATATCTTTTTAAATAGCTTTTTAAAGAGTTATTGTTGCTTTTATGTTTGGCAAAACTATAGCTATATTTCAGAAGATATCTGACATCTTGAAAATTGTAACAATAAAGGCTCATTCACACGGCCGTATGATGTCCGGATCTGTTTTCTGCTGACACTTAAGCATGTCCACAAGACATAGACTTCAATGGGGCCATGTCCTCATTTTCACTGACAAGTATAGGGCATGTTTTATTTGTTTTGCAGAGCTATAGAATGGAAGAAAATAGAGATGAGCGAATCTATTCGCCGCTTCGTAGATTCATATCGAATCTTGGACATTTTCAGCTGCGAAGCAAATCCAAATTTCTTTGGATTCGCTTTGTATTATTCGTAAATCTTCGCAAAATTTAACACGCTAACGATAGATAAAATACATATGAAACGTACTCATTCTGCGTGAGGCGGGACAATGACAATACGCCCACGCAAGAGCGTGAAAGTGAAGATACGCTCCCCTCAGAACTGGAAAAAACCAGCCCGGTCCACCGGGATCTAACTATTTTGCACGTATAGGGAGTGAAGACTCCTCCCTCAGTAGTCCACCCTCCTCTGAAGTCTGAACCAGTTTAGACCAGTGCTGACCTCAGAGCAAGAGGCAAGCATCATGGCTAAAAAACAGCTGCGCCCAAATTGGAATGAAATGTATTTTGGGGATGAGTTCCCTGAACCACCGCCCTGTCCAGACATCAGGGTGTCACCCAGCTTCAGTGCTTGTGTCTTCCTTACCCCTTGCTGAGGTTTCTGTTGCTGCGACTCGTGAGGTGGCTGGAGCGTCTACTGTGGCTCATGCGGCTGGAGCGTCTGCTGTGGCTCATGCGGCTGGAGCATCTGCTGTGGCTCATGCGGCTGGAGCATCTGCTGTGGCTCGTACGGCGGAGGTGGGTGGAGCGTCCACTTTGCCACCCAGGAGGAGATCCACCCCTTCCATACACCAGAACCCAATTGTTCCACCATCTGTGACGGCCCATACACAGACCCTCTGGGACTATAAAACCACAGTGGAGGACTGGGTCATCCAGGTACTCGACCACCCTAGGCCGGGAGATCCTTCATTGGAACGCCAAAAGGGAACTGCTTTGGTTTTCCGTTGGGAGATGGTCTGTCTTCCTGCAGGATGACGAGGATGGAAAGGAATATTTTGTGGGCCGCAGGTCGGTGAAACAGCCGTACCTGCCACAACATCGTCATAGCCTGTATGTGGGGGATGAGGTGGAGTACATCCCCATGGTGTCCCTGAAAGGCCCATTTGCGACCGGGGTTACCCTCCTTTCAAAGCCTCTTGTGCTTACAACGGAACCTAAAGTGTGGCCGGATGAACCACCAGGTCCAGGACGCTTGCGCTGCCTGCAGGAGTTTCCAGATGGCGTCCTCCGGTTCAGGGAAAAGCCACAGCCTCAGCCGGAGCGTCTGATTTCTGGACTGCCAGCACCACCACCACAGTCCTTACAGCTGGGTCAGCTGACCACGTTATCATTCACCTTCCAATTCACGGTGATCCACCAATACCAGCTGCCGTGGAAGATGAAGCCAGCAGCAGCCGGGGAAGCTGGGTCTTCTTCCCTGGATGCAACCTTTCCGGAACCGCTGCAGCCGGAAGTCCTTACCCCTGCTGTCCCGGCAGGAGGATCCGAAAAAGCGTCACCACCACCCGGACCCGGTCAAGTCCAACTTCAGGAAGAAGAGGGCACTGGAATTCCACCACAGCATCGAGCATGGCCTACAGGAGGCAGGAGCGTCCTCTGATGAGCTTCAGCAGCAACTCGAGCGAGGAGGACTTCAGGTCCCTCATCTGAGGAACCCAACTACTGGCAGTGTCAAGGACACTGCAGGAGGACCTATGGGAGCCACACCATGGAATGCACCTGACGAGTGAGCTGCTAGTTGGAAGTTGTTTTGTTTAGTTTTAGAAAATTCCCTGTTGCGCCGAAGTGCGCCTATTTTCCTTTTTACCCCCTTCTCAGGTTATTTGGGAGCCCTTTTGCAAAGAGGGTTCTCTATTTGCTGCTATTCTCTATTATCCATGTGGATTACACATTACCTGTTTGGATTACAATTTTACCTCACGTGGATTACAATTGAATTTTGGAATATGTGTTCCAGACAGACAGTGTTTTATCATTGCCAACTAGGAGCCATAAGGAGAGGCTCAAACGTATATCTGAGCCTTTTATGCTTGCAAATGTGAAATTGATTGCACTAAAATGTTTGCATACTTATGTCTTTGCTGTATTTTAGCTATTTTTAATGGTTCAGCACTTTAGCCCATTGTGTGTATTTATTTTCTGGTACTGCAATGTGTCCTATTATGCACTTATTGTACTGTGTTTTTAGTAAATTATTCACTTATTGATAGCTAGCAGTAGTGAGCACCTTATTTTTCTAGTTAATATGGACTGCCTCTAAAGACTGTACGCCGCGGCCTAGCCTCATGCGTATGAAGCATTCGCACGTCAATAGTACGCTAAGGATTTGTACGCACTTTTGTACGCTATTGCTTATGTATTGCTTACTTTCAACTATGCTGACTGTACGTACGTAATTTGGGCAGGAATGTTCGCAAAACAACAATTTTGTTTTTACGTAGATTCAACGAATAAGTTTGTTTAAATACGAATCTTGTCAGAAATTCCGCGAATATTCGGCGAAGCAAATTTTGAATGATTCGCTCATCTCTAGAAGAAAAGGACCCCATAGAAGTCAATGGGTCTAATCCGCAAAAAAATGGATCCGCATTTTTGCGTACAGCATACGGGTATCTGAATGAGCCCTTAGGCTGGTGTCAACCATAGCTTTTTGTAGCAAAATACTTCTCCTTCCTACTGGATCCACTTCTGACTTCGGCTCAAAAAAGTGCATCAAAAACTGCCATAAAAAGCTATGTGTGACACAACATTTATGGACTTATGGATATAATGGTGGAATACCTCTATGAGGGATAATTGTGGAGATGCCATAAATTCTTCAGGTTCCGCAGCATTTACTACTTTGTATGGATAAATTAAATCATACACACTTACAAACATGCCATACACCAGCCAGACTTAGAAGACCATGGAAATTATTTAGTTTGACTACAAATTCCTTTATGGAATCTTAATTGGTCAATAAATATTAACTTCAGGTGGTGGGAGGCTGCTCTGATGACTACGATTCAAATGAAAGCTACATAAAATGGAAAAATTTAGTGCAGTTGGGCAGTACTTAAGAAAAAAAGCATATTTACACATTTAATATACTTATACTTAGAGGCTCACACAAAGACTAAATGAATGATGGAAGGTTCACCATCTACTTGGTCACCCTATCCCAGTAAATAAGTTGTGTACATAAAAAAATAATGAGATAGATATACCAACCAGAAGGGGGTGTGCCTATCGCATTTTTTTTTATATTTACACATTTAATAGTTAAATCTAAGAAACGTGGAACTGTTCCTTGAGATTTTTGGTAATTAGTGCTCAAGGCCATAAGCCTCATGCATTAAAATGGTTTTGTAAAAATATTGGGGGGAATTTATTATAAGGGTAATGTTTGAAGTTAATTTTCCTTGAGTCTACATTGGAGTACTTTGCATCAAATTTATCAATTGCACATGTTGTTTGTTAAATTTGGAGCATCTTCAAATCTAACGCTTTTGTCTAGAAATTCTACTCCAGTTTTCTGCACGTGCTCCCAACTGGAGTGGCTTTTGAACTTTTTTGATATTTTTAAGTACCAGTGATAAATCTGGAGTGAAATTTATTAATATAGCCAACCATGCCCACTTTCCCACCCACATTACAATACTGGAGTGAGTGGTGAAAAATGCAAAACGTCACAAACATTTTGTGCAAGTGTCCTCAAAAAGTCACAAAAGCCTATTTTGCTATTTTTTAAAGACAGAATTCTGAAGTGCATGACTTGATAAATTATCCCTATTGTGATGGCCATAGCAGCCAATAGGATTCTAACTTTCAATTTTGTTAAACTGTTTTCATGCATGAGACCCCATGGGGGGAATTTATGTAGCCCCTGTGTCAGAAAAGTGACACTGAATACCACTGTTAAAAAAATAAAAAATACAACTTTTTGCCAGTTTATGCCTTTTCTAAAAAGTGAGCAAGATGTGGGTGGGAGGGAACAGCCCTACAAATTTAAAATTACTCATGCCATAAAACTGACGGAAATTGCATCCGATGTCTACGCCAGTTCCAGAATCTGACACTGAGCTCCCAAGATGTGCCAAAATTATTAAGGGGAATGCATATCAGATTGGCAGGGGTCTGACTTCTGGCACCCCTGCCATTCAGCTGTTTGAAGAGGAGGAAGCACTCTCTGAAATTTGAAAAGTTTGGGAAATTTTCAACAAATCTGATCCATGCCACGTTTATTTGCTCATCTCTATTTATGATGACCCTAGATAGACAATTAAATCTATCATATTGTTAGAACCTTGTGCACTGTTCCTTTTGGTTTGCCTCATTGAATGGTGTTGGTGAAGCCTCGCTGGTGGCTGGAAATGACCACTCAGCTCATCAATGGCACCACCGGTGATTTGCATCAGCCACAGAATATGGAACAAGTGATGTCATACTGGTACAGATACTGGCTTAGATATTGGGGTCCTGACCCAGAATACAATATCTACACAAAGGAACAAGTCTGCCTCTGACATAATACTTCAGCGCTCTACACCCTTTTACGAGAATCCAAAGACCGGAGTAACCAGCCTTGAACTCCGACCACGTGACTCAGTCACCTGACATACCTCCGTACAGGCTGTACACTGAGGAGGTACGCCGAGGGGAAGCACACGCTGGGATAAAGACCGGAGCAACTGTCCGCGGGGAGCCCGCCGACACCTGACCCACCACGGGGACCTTGGAGATCATTAAGTACAACAACATCCGATCCCCTATATAGCGTCATATCCCCTGGACGGTAAGAGCCTATGCAGGCAATCCAGATACTGCAATATACAATTACAGCCAACTCCATTTGTGTGGTTATCGATACCTAGATTGTACTCTTATATCTGGATTAGTACTGCATGTTCGCTTTGGAAGATCTATAAACAATATATCTATAGACTGATGAATATTGGCATCAACTGAACGCTATTACATCCTGATATTGGACATTTCATTTATTTCCTTTTGAATTTCATTTTAATGTTTCAACTATTATATATACATTTATTATGTTTTATCATGTTATATTAAAATTCCACGAGTTCTCAGATTAAGTGAGTGCACACCGTTTTTTATACACTTCATTTTTGCAATCCATTTCCTGGTGTTTGGGTGGTCCAGGACGGTTGATTGCACCACTTGCACTCCATTTCACCAGTGTCGAGCCCCCCTTTGAATTTATTTGTATCCCGGTCTATGCAAGTTATTAATACTTTTTTTATTTTTAAAGGGGTTGTCCGAGTTATGACAAAAAATATATAGCACTGTAAATCTGATGGGCAGCAATATATAACTCAGTTCAGCAAGTTTTAGGCAAAAAAAATCCATATTTCCTAATTTCCCTGGTTCTCTTCTGGTCTTTGTTTACATGCAATAACAACAATCTCAGCCCCTCCCCCCTTCTCTGCAAAGGCAGTGAATACAAGTGCTGAGTGACATGTCTGCCTGCTGGGATACTCAGCAGCATGTTGTATGTGTAGGACTACAAGTCCCAGCTGTACAATGACACTGCTAATACATACAGGAATTTCTCCCTACCTGTTCTTGTACAATACAATTCCTCTACAGCTCTTGTGCCCAGCATTTGTCTCCTCTCACTGCTGCAGCTACTATTTGTTGTACAGCCTTGAGCCCTAAGTGTGTTCTGGCTGAAGGGGTTAATGTTTTATCTGAAGGAAACCAGGGAGAGCAGATAGCAGACCGGCAAAGAAAGGGGGCGTGGCCAGTGACGTCTCGTGTACAGACTGTTATCTGAACTCTGAGGCTTGTGAACGAAACATCACAGAGAGATAAGGTGACATCACAGGTCATGTGACCCTCAGTCAACTCTGAGAAACCAGCAGCTTTAGAAACACAAAGTATATGGAAAAGTTGTTATACCTGACAAGTTAGAAACATATAAAGAACAAAAAAATAACTCGGACAACCCCTTTAAGGATCTATCCAACTTTTAACTTTTTTTAACATACCCCCTACAGAGTGGCTAGACCCGCAGTGGCATTTATATTTATCTGGTCCCTGCCACTGGGTTTTGGCTCCATTGCTCCATGGCTACGTCTGCAAGTCTTGGGTCTCTGGGAATCAATATTCAGTTGATGGTCTGCATGTCTCCGCAGGTCTCTGGGAATCAACATCCTTTGACAGGGCCGGACATGATAGCTGCAGCCAATCACTGGATGCAGCTGTGGCATGTCACCGATGCAGTTTGTCACTGGTCACGTGCTTCAGGGATGACAGCCAGTGACAGGCTGCAGTGGTCATGTGTGGCCCTGTCAACAGGATGTTGATGCCAAGAGACCTGGGACCTGCAGAGGCAGCCGTGGCGGAATGGAGCCGGGACTCAGAGGTGGGCACCAGGTAAGTATGAACCCCACTGCAGGTCCAGCCATTTTGAAGAGGTCTGTTAAAAAAAAAGTTTAAACTTGGATAACCCCTTTAAGTCTTTCTTTTTTTTTCCTTAATAGTCATCTCCCCAGAAAACCATCATATACAATATTACTGCATTTCCATTTGTTTCCAAACATAGAAAAATCCAGTAAACATTGGGAATAGTATCACAAATTTGTACAAACACCAAAGGGATTATAATAAAAGATGGTAGACAGTGTGGCAAATGAAGATCAAGGTCATGCCCTCATTTTCCCAATTGGGAGCATTATGATCTATGATTGCTTGCCCCCAAATCATAATATTCCAAGTAGTCACACAGTTATTTGCCAGAGGGACATAACAGTTTTACAGCTCTACACAGACAGGAATAGAAAGGAAAAAGCAGAGATTAAAATGCAAACCTGCAGCTCCCCATAGTTCTGCCTGACATAGAAGATTAACTAACATAAGTCATTAAGCGGGTGAAATTGCAATTTTTTTAATGGCATCAAAAAGAGGACTTTGAGTGACTGAGAAAAAAGAAATGCCAAGGAAAAGCAAGAGACCATAGAGATGTTGTTTTCAAGTCCATTATACACAGGCCACAACTATATTTTGCCTTTCATCAAAGTATACATGAATTTCTACTCAAACTAACTCCCACCATGGTTTGGCTGTTGATTTAAATAAATGAAATATGGTACATGTCCACACTGACCATAAAAATGTTACTGAAGAATCATTATTGAATGCACAGATGTATAACTTAGTGCAAGGGCTACATTACTTAACCATCAATGAAGTTACAGGTCCTTAGGTATGATGACATAATTCTCTGTAGGCTCATCTACTCTATAAGGGTACAGCCACATGTGGAGTAAGTGCTGCAGATTAATTTGCATCATATTTGCGTGCTGAAAATTTGCATCATTTACAGTAGCAGCAAAGTGGTTAAGACTTTCACAAATCTGCATATAACTTGACACGTGGATCCGCACAGTGCAGGAAAAAGCTCTGCATGCCTTGGGGGTGGACATTAACAGCAAACAGCCCCCGCCCTGCCCTTCAATGCTAACAAAACCACACAAAGGAATAGTATGGTGTTCTTATATACAATAGTAATATTAATAATACATATTATATGAAGTTAGAAAAATGCACAATTAGGTCAATATCATAAGAGGATATTCAGTCCAGGGAACACACTCCGTGGTGACAGCTGTATTTCCCGGACTGAACACTGCTCCTTGGACATGAACTCACAGTATCAAAATGATGTATGATGCTGTATGACTCATCCTGACTGAGGGTCTACTGAACAGTACTAACAGCATTATTTGAGATACTTGGTCAGACAGGAACAACCAGCAACATAAATCATTATTAGAGATGAGCGAGTAGTGTTCGATCGAGCCGGTATTCGATCGAATACTACGCTATTCGGCATACTCGATTTCGATCGAGTATAACGGCGATGGCGCACTTAGAATTAGTTTCCCCTCCCACCTTCCCTGGCGCTCTTTTCCATCAATCACCATGCAGGGGGAGTATGACAGGCCCGCGGAGCACGCTGGCAGCGCGAAAACGGCGTCTACATGGATTGGCTGGAAAAACCACGTGACCTCGAATATTAATAACTCAGGTCTTCCTGCTCGTTCGCATATGCTGCGTGAACTTAGTCAGGGACAGAGGCTGGAGAAGGGAGAGATAGGTTTTAGCTGTTGGACAGGCAGGAGCGTGATTAAAAGCCTTTATCAGGGCTACTATAGTGCAGTACAGTGATAGCTTTACTACTATATACACTCTGCAGAGAACGGCTGCTGTATTCAGGTATAGCTGTCGGAGTAGGGACAGAGAGAGGCATTAGTGGTGTATTAGGTGCTCTGCTACATACCAAACTATATTTGGCACTACTGTTCTGCGTTCTTTTTGGCTGCAAAACCCTGTTATATACCTAGTGTGTATATGCACCATCTGATCTTCTGGCAGTATACGGCTGTGTACATTTTTTTTTTTAAATACAGTTTCTTTGGCTCTAGTGTTCTGGGTTCTGTGTGCCTGCAATACCCTTTTTGTATACCAGGTGTAAATACCCACCGTCTGACCTGTTAGTACACGGCTGTGTACTCAGACATATTTTTAAAAAAGTCCTTTTATTTGGCACCTGTACTGTGCGTTCTGCGTGCCTGCAAAACTCTTTTATATACGTGCTGTTAATAACCACCGCCTGACCTGTTAGTACACGGCTGTGTAATCAGACATATTGAAAAAAAAGGCCTTTTATTTGGCACCTGTACTGTGCGTTCTGCAAAACTCTTTTATATACGTGCTGTTAATACCCACCGTCTGACCTGTTAGTACACGGCTGTGTACTCAGACATATTTAAAAAAAAGTCCTTTTATTTGGCACCTGTACTGTGCGTTCTGCGTGCCTGCAAAACTCTTTTATATACGTGCTGTTAATAACCACCGCCTGACCTGTTAGTACACGGCTGTGTAATCAGACATATTGAAAAAAAAAGGCCTTTTATTTGGCACCTGTACTGTGCGTTCTGCAAAACTCTTTTATATACGTGCTGTTAATACCCACCGTCTGACCTGTTAGTACACGGCTGTGTAATCAGACATATTTAAAAAAAAGTCCTTTTATTTGGCACCTGTACTGTGCGTTCTGCGTGCCTGCAAAACTCTTTTATATACGTGCTGTTAATACACACCGTCTGACCTGGTAGTACACGGCTGTGTACCTAGAAATATTTTTTAAAAAAAGTCCTTTTATTTGGCACCTGTATTGTGCGTTCTGCGTGCCTGCAAAGCTCTTTTATATACGTGGTGTTAATACACACCGTCTGACCTTGTAGTACACGGCTGTGTACCTAGAAATATTAAAAAAAAAAAGTCCTTTTATTTGGCACCTGTATTGTGCGTTCTGCGTGCCTGCAAAACTCTTTTATATACGTGGTGTTAATACACACCGTCTGACCTGGTAGTATACGGCTGTGTACGCCAAATATTGTAACAAAAAAAAAAAATGCGGAGGGCTAGCGGAATCGGACGTGGACGTGGACGAGGACGGGGGCGCGGAAATGCTGTTGGGGGCCTTGTTGAAGCCAGTGGGGATACAATGCGTGCTGGTGAGGGGCAGCCAGGATTCCGCTCATCCAGAATCCCTGCCTTTATGGGACAGTTAAGCAGGGAGCGGGTTACACCGCTGTTGAGGCCTGAGCAGTGTGAACAGGTGGTGCAATGGATAGCCGATAACGCTTCCACACAGTTGTCCACCAGCCAGTCATCCACACAGTCTCACTCTGACCCTCCTTCCTCCACACCTGGCCAACAGAGTCATCCCACCCTTGACCCCTCCCAGGAGCTCTTTTCGGGTCCTTTTTCAGATGTGCCGGAAGAATCCCTGGAGCTACCAGAGGAATTTGTTTGTAGTGATGCCCAACCACTTGAGTATTCGCCATCTCCTGCTGATGTGGACCCTTAACCAGCATCTGGATGACGAAATGACTGACCCCACTTGGCCAGGGGTGATGTCCAGCGGGGAAAGCAGTGGAGAGGTGGTGGTCTGCGCAGCACCGAAAAAGGCAGCAAGAGGCAGAGGGATGTCCAGAGGCAGAGGGATGTCCACAGGCAGAGGGATGTCCAGAGGCAGAGGACAGTCCAGACAGAGAAGTGAGGCCACAGCCAGCAGGGCCGAAGCTGTTCCCGGCAGCAGGCAGTCGCGCGAAGCTCCCCCATCGAGGCCTCGTACTTCTGTGGTGTGGAGATTTTTTAATGTTTGTGCGGATGACAAACTGAGCGCGGTTTGCACACTCTGCCACTCAAAACTGAGTAGGGGCTCTGAGAAGAGCAATATGACCACCTCAGGCATGCGGCGTCACTTGGAAGTCAAGCACTGGGCTGAGTGGGAGAGAGCAAACGCAATACAACCTGCGCCAGGTCTTCCTGCCACTGCCTCTTCCCCTTTGTTGTGTGCTGCCACTGCGGTCCAGACCTCCAGCCAGGACACCTCCACATCTGCCTCTGCCTCGACTACTTTGGGGCCTTCTCCTGCTGCCTCCCCTTCCCCCGCATCTTCGCCTGCACCTTCACACTCCTCGTCCCATCAACTGTCCATCTCGCAGGCGTTCGACCGCAGGCGGAAGTACGCCTCGAGTCACCCCCAAGCCCAAGCCTTAAACTGCCACATCTCCAAACTGCTGGCCCTGGAGATGTTGCCGTTTAGGCTTGTGGAGACGCAGGCCTTCCGCGACCTGATGGCGGCTGCCGCACCTCGCTATTCCGTCCCCAGCCGCCACTACTTTTCCCGGAGTGCCGTCCCCGCCCTGCACCAGCACGTGTCGCGTAACATCAGACGGGCCCTGAGGTACGCAGTCAGCGCAAAGGTCCACTTGACCACCGACTCGTGGACAAGCGCTTGCGGCCAGGGACGATACATCTCTTTGACGGCACACTGGGTGAATGTTGTGGAAGCGGGGACGGGGTCGCAAAGAGAGACGACCTACCTACCACCCCCGCCCAAGATTGCCAGCAGGGGTTCTGATAAACCCCCCTCCTCTTCCTCCTCCTCCTCCTCTGCCTTAACATCGCCCTCAGCCGCTAGCTGGAAGCGTTGCAGCACTGGCGCGGGGAGACGTCAGCAGGCGGTGCTTAAGCTCATCAGCTTGGGCGACAGGAAGCACAGCGCCCCAGAGGTGAGGGACGCCATATTGCAGCAGACGGAGATGTGGCTGTCGCCGCTGCAGCTAGGATCAGGCATGGTCGTGTGCGATAACGGCCGTAACCTGGTGGCGGCTCTGGAGCTTGCCGAACTCAATCACGTACCATGCCTGGCCCACGTTTTTAATCTGGTAGTCCATAAATTTCTAAAGACTTACCCCAACCTGGCAGAGCTACTGGTGAAAGTGCGGCGCTTGTGCGCTCACTTTCGGAAGTCAACTGTAGCTGCTGCTAGCTTAAAAAAACTCCAGCAACGCCTCCATTTGCCTGAACATCGGCTGTTGTGCGACCTGCCGACTCGCTGGAATTCCACCTATTCCATGTTGGCCAGGGTGTGTGAGCAGCAGAGAGCATTGATGGAGTACCAGATTATGAATCCACGCGTGCCTCCAACTCAGCTCCCTCAGTTTGCCAACCACGAGTGGCCATGGATGGCAGACATATGCGATGTACTGCGTATCTTTGAGGAGTCCACCAAGAAGGTCAGCAGCGAGGACGCTATAGTGAGCGTAACCATCCCGCTCCTATGCGTCCTTAAAGAATCGCTCATCGCAATAAGGGAGAACGCATTGCACGCAGAGGAGACGGGGGTAGGAGGAGACGCAACGGAGCTACACAGTCAGACCACACTTTTGTCTGCTTCTCGGTGGCAGTTGCAGGAGGAGGAGGAGGATGAGGAGGAGGAGGACGACGTGGAGGTGGCTGTGGAAGAGGAGGAGGATGCTGGCGGCGAGGGTAGCAGTCAGGCTGTGTGCGTCCCATTGGTTCAGCGCGGATGGGGCGGAGAGGAGGCGGAAGAGGAAGAGGAGGAAATGGCAAGTGATCCTTCTGGTGGGGGCAGTGACGTCATGCCTATTCAGAGTCTGGCACACATGGCTGACTTCATGCTGGGCTGCTTTTCCCGGGACACATGTGTTGTCCGGATAGTGGAGAACAAACTGTACTGGGTCTTCACACTCCTGGACCCCCGGTATAAAGATAAAGTCTCCTCTTTTATTCCGGTAGAGGAGAGGACGAATCGATTGCTGGAATACCAGAGGGAACTCGTGCAGAACATGATGGAGATTTTCCCACCCACCATCGCTGGCGGCAGAGAGGAGAGGGTCTCCCAGAGTCCCACAACATCGATCAGGCCCACAGCCACTAGGGGAACACTCTCCAAGGTGTGGGACACGTTCATGGCACCTCCTCGTGCAACTTCCATCACTGCGGGGCCCGCTATCAGCAGGAGGGACAAGTATCGGCGGATGTTGCGGGAGTACCTGGCAGACCGTACCCCTGTCCTCCCGATCCCTCGGCGTCCTACACTTACTGGGTCTCCAAGTTGGACACGTGGCTGGAACTGTCCCTGTACGCCTTGGAGGTGCTTGCCTGCCCTGCCTGCCAGCGTGCTATCAGAAAGGGTGTTCAGCGCAGCCGGGGGCATTATAACCGATAAGCGCAGCCGCCTGTCAACCGACAGTGCCGACAGGCTGACGCTAATCAAAATGAACAGCAAGTGGATTGACCCGGACTTTGCTTCTCCAACAGTGGAAAGCAGCCAAAAGTGAAGTGCCATCTGTATGAAGTGCCATTTCCTCCTCCACCTCCTCCTCCTTAACCGCCGTAGAATTGCTCCGTAAAAAAAAATATATATATATTTATGGCTCACCTCTGGCCTACAACAATTTTTTCAGGCTCACCTCTTGGGCCTACAACAATTTTTATCAGGTCTCACCTCTTGGGCCTACAAGCAATTTTTATCATGGCTCACCTCTTGGGCCTACAAGCAATTTTTATCATGGCTCACCTCTTGGGCCTACAAGCAATTTTTATCATGGCTCACCTCTTGGGCCTACAAGCAATTTTTATCATGGTCTCACCTCTTGGCCTACAAGCAATTTTATCATGGCTCACCTCTTGGGCCTACAAGCAATTTTTTAGAGGTCTCACCTCTTTGGCCTACAAGCAATTTTTTAAGGCTCACCTCTTGGGCCTACAAGCAATTTTTATGGTCTCACCTCTTGGGCCTACAACAATTTTTTTCTCACCTCTTGGCCTACAAGCAATTTTTATCATGGCTCACCTCTTGGGCCTACAAGCAATTTTTATCATGGCTCACCTCTTGGGCCTACAAGCAATTTTTATCATGGCTCACCTCTTGGCCTACAAGCAATTTTTATCACCTCTTGGGCCTACAAGCAATTTTTATCATGGCTCACCTCTTGGGCCTACAAGCAATTTTTATCATGGCTCACCTCTTGGGCCTACAAGCAATTTTTATCATGGCTCACCTCTTGGGCCTACAAACAATTTTTATTATGGCTCACCTCTTGGCCCTTAATACAATTTTTTCGAGGGCTCACCTCTTGGGCCTCCATATAATTTTTTCGAGGGCTCACCTCAAGCTAACTTTGCGCACTCATTAAAATATTTTCACAACAAGGACCTAAGAGCCCTCGATGGGAGAGCTTTGTGTGGGGGCCTGTTATAGGGAAGAGATGTGGCCCTGCGGGCTCCAGCCTGCCTTCTCCATGAGCCTCTGGCCAGCCCACGGCCTCTTCCTGCTTTTTGCGGTCCTACGCATCCCTCAACATCCCCACTGCTTTACCTGCTAGACATGACACTGGGCCAGGTCGGGTCACTGACTTCGTCATACTCAACCACCTCCTCTTACACTGCCTCACTTTGCTCCAACAGCCTCCCTTGCTGGCAACTGTGTCTCATCATCGTCCCTAATCATTTTACACTTTAGTGCCCGTTCCACACCACCATCAGCTAGAGATGGAGCTTGCTCCAGTGTTTGGGCATCAGAACAAACAAAATCCTCAGATAGCTCCTGCGATTCTTGCATGGGTGGGAACACTGGGTTGATAACATTGGGCAGGGTGGGAGGAAGGAGGGTCAGAGTGAGGTCCCTGCAGTTTCTGCAGGCTATCGACGAGACTGGACTTTGTGGACTTGACTGGGTGGTGGACAGATTTAACAAATCTAGAAGGAGAAGGAGGGGTTTGCCGAGCTGTCTGTAAGGGTTGCGGAAATCCAGACAGAACCAAGGCCCAAAACTTGGGTGGGGGTAGCAGGTTTGCCCGTCCCCGCCTCCACAACATTCACCCAGTGTGCTGTCAGGGAGATGTAGCATCCCCGGCCTCAAACCAAAGTGTTGGTGGTCAAATGGCCTTTTGCAGTAACCGTGTTACTCGGGCGTGGATGATGTTTTGGGACATGTGCCTGGGCAAGGCAGGGATGGCACAGAGGGAAAAATAGTGATGGCTTGATTGCTTTCCCCCTTTGCCTATGCCATCTGTGGTTGTCATAGGCAACGTGATTTTAAGGGGTGCAGAATTTTATCTTCTTTTTTGTCTAGTTTGGCTTGGGGTCCATGGCAATGTAGAGGAAAGAAGGTTTCCTTGTATGGTCTCACTTTACAGAGAGGTTATATTGTCTTTGGAGTGTATTGTTGAGAGGCTGTGATAGTGGCGTAATAGTGCGACTTGGGCGCGTTATATGCACCCAGACATGCTTCCCCTGCTGTCCCAGTTGCATTCCAGCAGTGTTGGCATCCTTTTCTGAGGTTTCAGGGTGGACTTGGTGACCTCCAAGTGGTCGAATTGAGATTTCCAAGTGGCGAGCATTTTTTTCCCATAGACTTTAATGGGATTCGATATTCGGTCAAATAGTCGAATATCGCGGTCTATTCGAATCGAATTTCGAACTTTCGAATATTTCACTACTCGCTCATCTCTAATCATTATGATGATGTGAATTCAGATCAGAGGAGCAGTGATCAGTCTGGGAAATACACCCTCACATAGAGTGTGTATCCTGGACTCATCGCGCTTGTGTGAAACTGGCCATAAATTGGACATGTGCCACACAAGCTTCATGAACAAATATAATATATACTGTACCACACACACAGACCACTGGATGCTTGCCAAATACTCATCAATTTTGCACTGGACATATCCAATATAGGCATTACCCACCCATAGGATACATGTTGCATACACACCATACCTGCTGAACACATGAGCACAGATGTTATGTTCAAACCAGGTATCACTTTGCAATCTGATATCAGAGTCATACGGTGGTAAAACATGGACCCATAAACTTCTATGGTTCCAGTATAGTGGCTTTCTATAGCTCATACGAGGCTTTAATACAGCTGTGTGCATGGGTCCTAACTCAAAGAAGTACCAAGTCTAAAAGGTCTACCTCTGACTGTAATAAAGACTGTGGGCATGACCATTACTGAAACATCTAAATTAGAAATGGGTAAATGTCTTGAAATTTATTTTTGGTCCAATTCTAATGAATCGTTTTCAGATTTGTTTCGTGTACCAATAAATTTGACCAGAATCAAAAGTGCTCCAATTGGCCGGAAAATTTGTGTATTATACTATGATTTCAACTAGGACTATTTCCAATCTCTTTCCAGGTTTTTAATGACAAGACAGCTTTAGTAATGTCCAAGTGACATAAATGGCTACAGGTCAATGGTTGGTAGCTGGCATTAACAAACATCCTGTTTATTAACACATTGTGCTGTCAGATTTTATTTTACCGTATTTTTCGCATTCTAAGATGCACCGAATGATAAGACGCACCCCATATTTTAGAGTAGGAAAATAAGAAAAAAATATTTTTCATCAGAACTCATATCAGACCCCCCATAAATTTCAGGACATCACATCAGACCCCCATCAGACCTCAAATCAGCCCCCATCTCAGCCCCCATCAGACCTCAGATCAGCCCAGCAGCCCCCATATCAGCCCACTGTCCTGCCTTATCAGCCCACTCTGCCCCATCAGACCTCAGATCAGCCCACATCAGACCTCAGATCAGCCCACTGTGCCACCATCATACCTCAGATCAGCCCACTGTGCCCCCATCAGACCTCAGATCAGCCCACTGTGCTCCCATCATACCTCAGATCAGCCCACTGTGCTCCCATCATACCTCAGATCAGCCCACTGTGCCCCCATATCAGCCCACTGTGCCCCCATCAGACCTCAGATCAGCCCACTGTGCCCCCAAGTGAACTTAGATAAGCCCACTGTGCCCCCACATCAGCCCACTGTGCCCCATCATACCTCAGATCAGCCCACTGTGCCTCCATCAGACCACAGATCAGCCCACTGTGCCCCCATCAGACCTCAGATCAGCCCAATGTGCCCCCATCAGACCTCAGACCAGCCCCATCAGAATAAAATAAAAAAACTCTCTTACCTCTCCTGCACCGCGGCTCCACTCCGGGTCCGGCGCTCCTCTGTCTTCTCCTGCTGACGCTGCACTGTCACCTGATTGCGTGCAGCTTCAGGTCATAGTGCGCGCAATACGTCCTGACACTGTACGAGGTCAGGACAGTGCAGCGCCAGGAGGAGAAGACAGAGGAGCGTCTGACCCGGAGCGGAGCTGCAGCGCAGGAGGGTGAGTATGTTTCCCCGCTTCCGGCACCTATTACATACTAGTGAGCGCTTCCATAATGTTCACTAGTATTCGCTTTATAAGACATATGGCCATTTTCCGCCTACTTTTGGGGGCGAAAAAGTGCGTCTTATAAAGCGAAAAATACGGTAAATCGAAATATGGTCAACAAATTATCCCTTTCTGGTGGTGGATGCCTTCCTCTCTGTCTTCTGCTCTGTAAAATAGTGGCCACCATTTTGAGAAAATCTTCCAAACTCAATTGAAAAGAATTTGCATGGAATCTGAATTTTTGGAAATTTGAGATTAATTTGCTTAGTTTAGAAATGGGTCGTTCATCTCTAGTCTGAAACCTTCGTTGTGATACTATTGAATGTGCAAATGTCCTGCTGTGATTAAAAGGGTTTTCCAGGCTTCTGATGTTGAGGACCTCATGCACTGGAACTAGCACTTTGAATGAAACATAACGCACAGCTCTGGTCAAAGTGTAGTGGCCACAGCTCAGCTTCTGCTTGAGTCACTGGGAAATGAGTTGCAGTAACCCAGCACAGCCTCTACACTTTGGACGGAGCTGTACTTCCTGTTCCATGCAAAGTTTTAGTTCCAGAACCTGAGGTTGTGATGCGAGGTGTCAGACCTTCACCGGTTGGATATTAATTACCTATTGTGAGGATTACTCATCAAAAAAAAAAACAAAGCCCCTTTAAATATGGTTTATCGGGTGACAATTGAACTAATTTCAGAGATCAAAACATTAAACACTTTCCAGGAAAGAAAAGAGTTAGGCCCCTTTCACACTAGCGGCAGCACGGGTCGGCGGGTGAAGGGTCCCGGTGGATCCGTGCTGCCGCAGGTGCGCGTGTGGGGCCGGAGCACGGTTCCAGTGTCAGACACTGTGAGGGGGGGGGGGTTACTTACCTGTCCCAGCAGCTACCTACCTGTCCCAGCTCAGGATCTGACCAGCGACAAGGAGGAGGACCGCGCACAAGGGTAAGTTTCCCCACAGCACCCCCTGCTGAAGGGAGGGGAAAGTGCAAGGTGACGGATCCGTCATGCACTCCATTGAAAGTCAATGGACGACGGATCCGTTTACCATTGTGTCACACCGAACGGATTCGTCCCCATTGACTTGCATTGGGGGTCATTCCGGATCTGTCTTGGTGCAGATGCCCAGACCGGAGAGCAAACTGCAGCATGTTGCGGCTTGCTCTCCGGTCTGGAGACTGAAGAGAACTGAACGGAATGCATTTAGAAGCATTCCGTTCTCTTCAGTTCAGTTTTGTCCCCATTGACAATGAATGGGGACAAAACTGAAGCATTTTTTTCCGGTATTGAGCCCCTATGATGGAGGTCAATACCGGAAAATGAAAACGCCAGTGTGAAAGTACCCTTAGACATCATTTCTCAGCACAACATAATTACCCATAGTTCTCAGCTTTCATCATTAAACAATTCTGCTATTCCTGCTGGTTTGTCCTGACAGATGCAAGAGCACAGATAATAACACTTGACCAGCACATGTCTTGTCTGGTGCCACAGGCAAAACTGTGTTACGGACTCCCTGTAGAAGTGCTAATTTGCCAGGGCAGACCCTGTACAAAACAGCCTACGGCTTGCAAATACAATGCTGACTTTTTCAGCTGTGAACCAGATTCTCTAGACACAAGAAATGACAAGTCCTTCCAGTCCTAAATGGAAATTCAGAAAAACGTCAGCTGGAAATTGTCACTTGAAGAAAGAGCTCGGTATGGCTTCTAACCCATTTACTGTAAAAAAGCTACAAAAATAATTCCAGGTCTATGCTCCACAGACCTCGCTGCAACCAGAATATGACCTGATTTTAATGAAAGAATTGATATATTTAGAATCTGAAAGGTTCAAATACTCATTATGCCCCAACAGTGCATCAATTCCCTGCTTTCTTAATTCATTTTACTACGTAGCAACCACGTATTCAATAGAATTGTACATTTTTATATCATGGTTACAGTAAATAGCTGCAATATACTTTTAAACCATTGGAATAAACCAGTGCATCCAGACCCTGGCAGGATAGAGGTATACAACAAAGTCCAACAACAAAAAAAGTCAAAATGTGTCATATACCTACTTCCCAAATGATCTTAAAGTAAGGCTACAATCTGATTAGAGCCATATTTTAATATATATTTTATATTTGATTATAGGAGTAGTATGAGAAGCAGAGGGTTAACACTGGTGTTAGGGCATACATTAGCGTGGCGAAGTCAAGTGGCATTATGATTCATGGGATATAATGCAGTATTATTACCGTATTTTTCGCTTTATAAGACGCATTTTCCCCCCCAAAAGTAGGGGAAAAATGCGGTGCGTCTTATAAAGCGAATACGTATACGTATAAGGTGCCAGGACCCCCATCAGACTTCAGATCAGCCCACCCAGCCCATAAGGATAAAATAAAAACCTCTCTTACGTGTCCTGCGCCGCGGCTCCACTCGGGGTCCGGTGCTCCTCTGTCTTCCTGGGCCGGCTCTGCACTGTCCTGACCGCATACAGCGTCAGGACGTAGTGCGAGCTACTCCAGTTTTCCTACTCCACCCCCATACTGGAGTAAGATTGTGACTAGAGATGAGCGAATGTGCTCGTAACGAGCACTGTACCGCTCGGCTCCCCTGCGCTCGCATGGGCGCAGGCAGCCGTTTCCGTCCTCCTGAGGAGGACGGAAGCGGCTGCCTGCGCCCATGCGAGCGCAGGGGAGCCGAGCGGTACAGTGCTCGTTACGAGCACGTTCGCTCATCTCTAATTGTGACTTTTTAAAAAAAGTCTCAATTAATCTGGAGTGATAATCATTAACATAGATAACCACACCTGGTTTTCCACTCACATTTCAAAACTTGAATGAGTGGTGGAAAAATGAAAAAAGTTGCAGAATTTTTGCACAGGGGCAAAAAAAGTCACAAAAGCCTTATTTTGTGACTTTTTGAAGCCAAGAGTCTGGAGTGAAGGCATGATAAATCAGGGCCATAGTCTTCTGGATAAAGAACAACACCAATTTTATGACTCAATTTTCCCAAAACAAAGTCCATTAGTGTTAAGTTGCACACACCAAATTCACATTGGGCAGTATATACTATGTAAGGCCAAGAAACACCCCCCAATCCGATCTACAAATAGTTTTCTTGTAATAACTAATTAACTTCTATTAGAGTATTAGGCCCCTTTCACACGAGTGGAAGACTCGGACGTCTCCCACATCGTGTGCAGTGTACTGAACTGCCCAGAACGGGGGTTACATAGCATTATACTGATTTATGATGCTATGTAACCCTTACAGTTCTGGAATGTGTTGGAAAACATTGTCAGCATTATCCAACACATTCCAGAACTGTAAGGGTTACATAGCATCATAAATCAGTATAATACTATGTAACCCCGTTCAGTGCGGGCAGTTCAGTATACGGCACACGATGCGGGAGATGTCCGAGTCTCCCGCTCGTGTGAAAGGGGCCTTAGATTTCCAAATGTAATGAGGCAGTCTTGGAGACACACTTAACAATTAACAAGCAAGCATACATTTAAAGGAATATAATTAAGTACATGCCCACTCCAGAAGGTTGTGTTTAAAGAGGACCTTTCACCTCTCCTGACATGCCTGTTTAATAGATTCATGTATTCCACATGTAATAACAATTCTGGAACATCTATTCGTATGCCTGTATGTTGTGCCATTCCTTTATTATTTCTACTACAAGTTATGAATGTATTATGAATGCATGCATCAGTCTGCAGTAAGGGTACAGAGGGGAGGGAACCAGTGGGGGGGGGGTACTGAGTCTGTGCAGGTATACCCCCCCAACTTGTTACCTCCCCTCTTATTGCAGGCTGCTAGCAATTCATTCATAACTTGTAGATGAAATAATAAAGAAATGGTACAACGTAGAGCCATAAGAATAGACGCTCCAGAATTGTTATTACATGGCAAATGCATGAAGTTATTAAAACAGGCATGTCAGGAGTGGAGAAAGGTTCTCTTTAAGCTACCGTATTTTTCACTTTATAAGGCGCACTTTTCTCCCCCAAAAGTAGGGGGAAAATGGCCATGCGTCTTATAAAGCAAATACTAGTGAGCGCTTCCATTATGGAAGCGCCCACTAGTATATAACAGGTGCCGGGAGCGGGAAAGATACTTACCCTCCTGCGCTGCAGCTCCGCTCCAGGACCGGCGCTCCTCTGTCTTTTCCTGGCAGCGCTGTCCTGTCCTGACCGCGTACAGTATCAGGACGTAGTGCGCGCACTCTGACCTGACGCTGCACGCAGTCAGGTGACAGTGCAGCGCAGGCAGAGAAGACAGAGGAGCACCGGACCTGGAGCGGAGCCGCAGCGCAGGAGAGGTAAGAGAGTTTTTTATTTTATTCTGATGGGGGCAGAGTGGGATGATATGGGGGCCCAGTGGGCTGATCTGAGGTCTGATGGGGGCACAATGGGCTGATCTGAGGTCTGATGGGAGCACAGTGGGCTGATCTGAGGTCTGATGGGGGCACAATGGGCTGATATGGGGGCACAATGGGCTGATCTGAGGTCTGATGGGGGCACAGTTGGGGCTGATCTGAGGTCTGATGGGGGCACAGTGGGCTGATCTGAGGTCTGATGGGGGCACAGTGGGCTGATCTGAGGTCTGATAGGGGCACAGTGGGCTGATCTGAGGTCTGATGGGGGCACAGTGGGCTGATCTGAGGTTTGATGGGGGCACAGTGGGCTGATCCGAGGTCTGATGGGGGCACAATGGGCTGATCTGAGGTCTGATGGGAGCACAGTGGGCTGATCCGAGGTCTGATAGGGGCACAGTGTGCTGATATGGGGGCAGGGGCTATCTGAGGTGAGATGGGGGCACAGTGAGCTGATCTGAGGTCTGATGGGGCACAGTGGGCTGATATGGTGGCACAGTGGGCTGATATGGGGGCTTATGGGCTGATCTAAGATCTGATGGGGCAGAGTGGGCTGATATGGGGGCACAGTGGGCTGATATGGGGGCACAGTGGGCTGATATGGGGGCACAGTGGGCTGATATGGGGGCTGAGTGGGCTGATCTGAGGTCTGCTTTGGTTTACTTTGTGCCAAAGTTCTCAAAAGGTGCATCGTATTTGATAAACTTGGTGCATCGTTAAACCTAATAATTTTGTCTAGAAATACTACTCCCGTTTTTTCTTTTGTTTCTTTATTTTTTATTTTGTTAACGCCACTCCCTACTGGAATGAGGTTGCAACTTTTTTTATTCATATTATGCAGTGATAAATCTGAAGTGGATGGAGTGGAACTCATTAACATAGATAACCACATCCACTTCCACACCCACTTTGCAAAACTGGAGTGAGTCGTATAAAAGTGGAAACATTTAGCAAATTCCTAGTTTGGGACTTTTTGAAGCCAAAATTCTGTAGAGCAAGGTGTGATCAATTGCCCCCCATGGTATTAAAATGCAAGTAATAAGCAGAGATGAAAAAGTAAACCTAGTTGCTTTATACTGTTAACATTAACAATTATCAACATAACATTTTATTTTTATTGAAACTTGTAGATATGAATTTTATGAAGAACGCAATGTCAATTAATAAACTGATAAAGCTATGTTCTTGCTTACTGCAAACAGCCCCATCAGAATGTGGGAGGGAGGATCATGGAAGCCATAGCAGAGTAGAAGTCAATGCAGCTGCTATTTAATATATTCCTTTTAATCTTCCAGCATAAAACAGAAATGCAAACATTGCATATAGTATATTTAATATGCAGCTTAACCAATTAGCATTAACAGCCTCTGTCACTAAGCAAAGCCATCTCCTTAAACGACTGCTACAATATACTTGAGCATTATAAATGGGAAGTAGAAAATTGATTTGCATGTAATAACAGTAGCAATAAACCTTCCTTGCTACGTGCAATTTTTCCCATCTGTTAATGGAGTGGAAGTTTAGAAGCTATTATTCCCAGAAGGGGACTTACCCAGCTGGACATCTATAACACTTGGCTGGTTCTCCACAGGGAACAATGGTTTAGGAGGCTTCGCTGTGAGTAAAGCTAGAAAAGAGAACAGGAGAATGTAATGGAAGTTGGAGACAAATTACAGCATAGGAAACATTCGATCACGCAAGGCATTTAATTTTGCAACACTTGATACAGTGTAAACATCATCATAAAGTGTGCCTATCTATATGGAATATATTTAACGCTTCAATTTCAATTTCTATGAATTATTATAGATGGCTCTTCTCTGACAGCTATATTTTCTACACTCTATAAATTCTTGCAAACAGTACCATGGGTCAAAAGTCATTCCCTCCACAAGCTAGCTCGGCAAAGCCTTAAAATTATAGTCAAGTGGCATCCTGATACAGAGAATGTTTAAGAGGGGGATCTGTAAACTTCAGGGGCTATCAGTGTCCCCATGTTGAATCTTTATGATATACAATGGAGTCAGCTTATAATTTTGAGCGAATTGAAATTAACAAAGTGGACTTCGATCTTAATTTCAAGAAAAAAATCGATTCACCGCAAAGCCGAATTTCCTCGTTCTTCGTGGTAACAAATCGATTTTCCCTGAAATTACGGTAAAAAAAAAAAAAACACAAAACAAAACACTAATGCCTTCTAATGTTAACTTCTTTATTTTTCTTGCACACAGGCCCTTTTCAGTCGACAACAGTTATTTAAATGAGCATGTAACCATGTTCTGTATACACAGAGGATAGGCCCTCAGAATAATTTCCTCTTATGGGCCCACAAAACTCCAGTCTGATGCTGCTGATCTAGCACACCTATAGATTGTCTAGTCTAACTTGACACCACCTATTTACTTGTTTAGTTTATGTTCAACAAGATCCCATTTAAGCCACGCTTCTTTCTCACAAAGGTACATCCCTTTTTTAAGTGTCTAAAACACCAAACAAACGCATTGTCATTCAGGTAGGCCTTTTTTGTTTTTTTTAGCAAACTGTGCCACTTTTGGCACATTTTGATTAGTAAAGTTCCAAAGATCATTTGCCCCTACTTAATAATCTCAAGAATAGATGATCCAAGGGAAAAAAGGCCTTGTGTGCTGTGGGAAGGATTCCTGTAGACAGGTAACGGAGAGATTCTGACAAATTGCTCAAAATGGAGGCCACCATTTTAGAGGGCAGAAGATCGAGAAGGTGGCATCTGCCACCAAAAAAAGGGATAATTTTTGGATCATTTAAAAATCTAACAGTGCAGGGTGTTATTAAACTACCTGTTTGTTACCACCCTCTTTCGAGAAATTCAGTCTCTAATTGTAAATCTTCAATTAAATAAACACAGTTTTAGAAGAAGCACCTGCCACAGGATCTCCATAACAATGTCAGCCACAGCATCCCACTAGTCATCATGAAAAAATCAGGTGTAGTAAAAGAGAAAGAAGAGTCACTCATCACTGCACAACCTTCCTTCCTCACTATCCTCCTGAATTCAGCTCTGGAGTTGTCCATAGTATGATTCCCTTGGTAATTTGAATACCCTCTCTGACACAAACTCTTGCTGTCAAGAGTGAAAGAGAAGTCCTGAATACTCAAAAATGTTTAATTGTGAATAGGAATATATAAAGATATGAAGCTGAAAACTAGGCACTGTATATAATCATGTTATATAAATTGATATTGTGAATTCTATTGGAAGCAGGTAAATTCCAAATAACCTATGGTAAGACCTCACCTCCTCCTTAGTTTCTGCAATATGTATGGAGATATACCGGTATTTTTAGACACTTCAATGCTGTCAGACAGAATTGTTTCACTGGCCATGGACAGGGCCAGCAACAACAGCACAGTCAGGACTGACAGCAAGACCAGAGGTATTGCCCCAAGTCACAAGCACCAGATGTCAGGCACTGCTATGTAGAACCTCTACAATGTCATGGAGTTTGTGGGCCTCCTGTCAAAACAGTGGACTTGCCTGAGGTTTCCAATTTCATCAGGGTTAACTGCTTGCATGATCTTCATAAACAGTCTATCTACGTATTTGATTGTTACAAAAATAGAAATTAGTTCATCTTGTTATTAAAAGTAATTAGAGTTGAGCGAATCCTAAAAGATTCGGGGGTTCGGAATTCGGCCCGAATCCCACCACGGGATTCGTGGGTTCGGGCCGAATCACGAATCCCATTAAAGTCTATGGGAGACCCGAATATTTTTGCAGGGGCCAAAGGTTCTGCACAGTCAAGTTTGCCCCAACATGTGAAAACCTCAGAAATTGATGGAAACACCTTGGAAATGGATAGGAAACACCAGGGGCAGCATGTAGGGATGCCTCTGAGGCTCCCTAATTCCACCATTCTTTTCTTAATCTGGCCAATAGTCTGGTGATGACCCCAAGGCAATTTTCAGGGACACGGTAATGGTGACCCACTTAAAAATGCTGCCTGACAACCTGGCGGTGAACCCCTGATTGTCTGTCTTTCAATACAATTGCAGTGTAAAGCATGGTGGTAAGCATCAGTAATAAGATTGCAGTGTAAAGCATGGCGGTGAGCCTCAGTAAGACTTTTTAGATGGAGATTGCATGTGGTCACGTACTCCCTGGAACCCCACAGTCACCCCTTCTCTGATGTGCTACCCCAGAACATTCTCTGCCCCAATTCGCAAGACCTTTTGCAGTCTCAGTGTGCTGACAGTGGGGTTTTACCAGTGTTGTCTGAGGAGGTGGTGGACAATGGCGAGACACAGGTGTCGGGGGGTGAGTTAGTTGTATGGGAAGCAAGTTACAGTGGGGACTCCTTGGGGGAACTTTCTCATGATGGGACAGATTCAACTTGGGTGGATCAGGCACAGGAACAGACCTTTTTTTTTTTTTGTGTTTATTTAACTTTTATTTAGCACAAATAACCACAGAGATATTTATTCGTTCTCTTCGCTGCGCAGTCTGGCGTTGGGGTTCGTCACTTTGATGGCGAGCTGTGCTGCTCTCTCCACAATGGTCTTTCGGTTCTTTGAGGAGACGTTGTGGGCGATTTCTGCACAGAAGGACTTGCTGCTCATCAACAGAACCTCGAGCTCCTTGACATTGTGGACCAGGAATTTGCGGAACCCTGTGGGCAGCATGTGTTTGGTCTTCTTGTTGCTACCGTACCCAATGTTGGGCATCAGGACAGTGGCGTAACTACAACTAGCTGGGCCCCACAGCAAAATCTTTGAACGGGGCCCCCACAGCAACTTCTTCACAACCCCCAACTTACATGCAACCCTCATTCTTGTGCATAGTCAAGGTTGCGCTCTCTCAGACAAGGCCTGGCAGCTGCTCAGTCTGTTTCCTAGAGTGTCAGTGTATATAACGTTATTGTATAATACTGTTTAGGGGTCCCTGACAGTAAAATGTTTTAGTCTTCCTCCTGAAGGGGCCCCTTGTCGGTCTGGGCCCCAAAGCAGCCGATTCCCCTATAGTTACGCCCCTGCATCAGGATTTGCCCCTTGAACCTCCTGCGGGCTCTGTTGTCAATACCTCTGGGTTTACGCCAGTTACGTTTAATCTTTACATAACGTTCTGATTGGTGGGGGATGAACTTCTTCGTCCGCTTCTTGACGATCCTGGGCTTAATGAGGGGCCGGAGAGGCGCCATGAAACCGGTTTGGAGCGTCGCCTTCTCCGCAGACAGCCCGAGGAAGAGAGCGGAATAGATCAATTTTAAGTGTGAGGCAACATCAGCACCACAACCGCTTGGGAAAGGCAGTGGGCATTGTGTTTAGAAAGGCTGATGAGCTTCCGTCAGCACTGTGTGTATAGAACCCCATAGCCTTCCATAAAAAATTTGGTTACAAAGCCGCATGACTCCTGAAAAATTGTTATTAGAAAGACGGATGACTTTCCAGAAAAATTGTTATTAGAAAGACGGATGACTTTACTGAAAATTTGTTATTAGAAAGACGGATGACTTCCCAGAAAAATTGTTATTAGAAAGACGGATGACTTTACTGAAAATTTGTTATTAGAAAGATGGATGACTTCCCAGAAAAATTATTAGAAAGACGGATGACTTTACTGAAAATTTGTTATTAGAAAGATGGATGACTTTATTAAAAATTTGTTATTAGAAAGACGTATGACTTTCCTGAAAAATTGTTAGTAGAAAGACGGATGACTTTGGGCAGGCAAGCACCTCAAGAGCGTACTGCGCAAGTTCTGGCCACCTGTCCAGCTTGGCCAGCCAGTAATTATATGGCGTGGAGTTATTGGTCAGGACGTTGGTCTGGTCCGCGACATACTCTCTCACCATCTTGTGGTACTGTTCCGCCCTGCTCTGCCTGCCCTGTGGCTGTGTCGCAGTGTCTTGCTGGGGTTTAAGAAACTTGGCAAAAGCATGGAATAGTGTACCCCTGCCCTTGGCGCCTACACTGACTTTCCCCCTCCTCTCCAACTTTGGCCATTGCAGTCCGCCCCCTGTTGCTTGACTGGTCTGGAAAGGCCTGTAGCAGTTTCTGAACCAGGGCCTTGTGGTAGAAAGTGACTCGGGTGCTCCTTTCCTCCACGGGTATTAGTTGGGCAAAGTTGTCCTTGTAGCGTGGGTCAAGGAGGGTGTACACCCAATAGTCATTGGTGGACAGTATCCTCTTGACCAGGGGATCACCACAAAGACAGCCAAGCATAAATTGTGCCATGTGCCCTACTGTGCCAACACGCAAGCCTTCAGCCTCCTCACTTAGCGGAATCTCCATCTCCTCCTCCCCCCCTTCCTCCGACCCCAATTCATCCTCCTCAGCCCATACCCGCTCAACAGGTAGCATGGAATCACCCCCTGATGCATGGTGCCCAAGAGTTTCTTCCTCCTCCTCAGCCGCCTCCTCCTCCTCAGTTCCGCGCTGCGAAACTGACAACAGGGTGCTCTCAATGTCACTGTCTTCCCCCACCTCCCGTGACACTGCTGAATCCTCAGATCTTAGGTTCCGCAAGGATTTCTGGATGAGGCACAACAGAGCGATGGTGACACTGATGATGTGTGCATCACCACTAACCATCTCTGTTGCCTCCTCAAAGGGACCTAAGACCTGGCAGATGCCAGCCATCCACGTCCACTCCTCAGCATAGACATGAGGAAGCTGACTGGCCTGACTACCACCTCGGGGGATCAGCTGGCAGTCTACAACTGCCCTGCGTTGTTGGTACACCCTGGCTAGCATGGGTAACGTCGAATTCCAACGCGTGGGAACGTCACACAGCAGCCAGTGAACAGGGAGTTGTAGCCGCCCTTGCACAGTCCTGAGGGTCGCGGCATCGGTGGTGGACTTGCGAAAATGGGCGCATATGCGCCGCACCTTGGTGAGCAACTCACTCAACTGGGGGTAGGTCTTGAGAAAACGCTGGACCACCAAGTTGAGCATGTGGGCCATGCAGGGCACGTGAGTCAGCCCACCAAGATGCAGAGCCGCCACCAGGTTACGCCCATTATCGGAGACCACCATTCCTGGCTGAAGGTTCAGCGGCGCCAACCACGCATTGGTCTGCCCCCTGATGCCCTGTAAGAGCTCTTCAGCCGTGTGCCTCTTATCCCCCAGGCTCAGCAGTTTCAGGACTGCCTGCTGCTGCTTCCCTACCACAGTGCTGAAACTGCTGGCCATCGAGAAAGCGAGACTTGACGATTGGGGCATCACTGCCACATTGGAGGAGGAGGAGGTGGTGGAGGAGGAGGTGGAGGCATAATGTGCCGGAGACACACAGACGGAACTATGTCCCGCAATTCGTGGTGTGGGTAGCACATGTGCAGCCCCACGATCGGTCTCTGCCCCAGCCTCCACCAGATTGACCCAATGTGCCGTGAGGGAGATGTAATGTCCCTGGCCACCGGTACTCGTCCACGTATCTGTGGTCATGTGGACTTTACCACAAACCGCGTTTTTGAGAGCGTGGGCGATGTTCTCAGACACATGCCGGTGCAGGGCGGGGACGGCACATCGGGCAAAATAGTGTCGGCTGGGGACAGAGTAACGGGGGGCTGCCGCCTCCATAAGGTTGTGGAAGGATTCTGTATCCACAATCCTGTACGGCAACATTTCCAAACTAATCAGCTTGGCGATTTGCACATTTAGAGCTTGCGCATGGGGGTGGGTGGCTGCGTACTTGCGCTTGCGTTCAAATGTCTGCGGTAGAGACAGTTGAACGCCGCACTGGGACACATGAGTGGAGGAGAGGGAGGGAGATGGAGCTGAAGGGGTCCTTTCGGGGCTGGAGGCTGCAACGTCCTGGCTTGGACGAGACACAGTTGCTGGACTAACTGTGTCAACGTCACCACCAGCTGACAGAAGTGCAAACCATTTGGTGGGGTGTTTTCGCTCCAAATGTTTGCGCAGGCTACTAGTGGTCAGGTTGTTGCGTTTTGAACCCCTGCTCATTGACGTGTGGCACAGCTTGCACACCGCCAAACGAGGATTGGCCTCATCATCCTTAAAGTACTCCCAAACTAAGGAGTGGCGCATAGTACGGGCTGGAGCGTGACCTGTAGGAGCACTTGGTGAAGTAGTGACTTGGCCCTGGCTTCTCCCTCGTCGCTGCCCTCTGGCTCTCTCAACAGCTTGTGGAGCTGATGTCGCCTCACAGTCTGAACCACTGCCTCCAGTTGCCTCATCCACCCAAGTAGGATCTGTCCCCTCATCATCCCCCAGGTCTTCCTCAGACTCCACAGTGACGTCCCTGACAACTACCTCCGACAACAGTGTCTCGTCGTCATTTTCCACCACCTCCTCAGACGCCACTGCTAACTCCCCACTCTCATAACCCGGAGACAGCAAAAGGTCCTGAGAATCAGGGCATAGCAGCTCGTCCGCTGGCACATCAGGGAAGTGGTGGCTGAAGAGTTCCATGGATAAATCTTGTCCGTGGAACATACCCCTAGAATGAAGTCGAATGGCTGGATGAGGGGGTATACGAAACGTGGCTGGACGTGCTCTCTGCAATCCACTGAACCACCTCCTGTTGTTGTTTGGGGTCTGTCAGAGTTGTAGGACGCTTCCATACCAACTTCTGGAGTCGACCATGCACCCTGACCTTACTTGTTTCCACTGTACCCACAGCAGCCGGGACTGAGTCACCACGCACACCACGGTCATCACCGCTGACCACAGCACCACCACGATTCCCACCTCTCCCTCCACGACCACCTCTTCCACCTCACCCAGCTCTTCCCCCTCTCCCCCTGACTCTGGGGTTCTCCATGTGCACAGTAGCAGTATTATATTATTATAATTGTCAAGGATCAATACGGTATCTATACGCTGTTAGGTATATGGCACCCTGATGAGATGTACCGTCTATGAAAGCTCACTCAGAATAAACGCACTATATAGAAAGATATTTTGCTGCAATTCTTTTCAGACCTATCCAAAAAAATTTATTATACGCACTTTGCGCAACTGAAACGCAAAACCACAGAGCAATACAGTATCTATACGCTGTTCGGTATATGGCACCCTGATGGGATGTATTCCGTATTCACTGCACTGTCTATGACAGCTGAGCTCACTCAGATTAAATGCACTATATAGTTAAATATGCTGGTGCAATTCTTTTCAGACCTATCCCAAAAAAAAAAAAAAAATGTGCACTTTGCACAACTTAAACGCAAAACCACAGAGCAATACGGTATCTATATGCTGTTAGGTATATGGCACCCTGATGAGATGTACCGTCTATGACAGCTGAGCTCACTCAGAATAAACGCACTATATAGAAAGATATTTTGCTGCAATTCTTTTCAGACCTATTAAAAAAAAAATTATGCGCACTTTGCGCAACTTAAACGCAAAACCACAGAGCAATACGGTATCTATACTCTGTTCGGTATATGGCACCCTAATGAGATGTATTCCGTATTCACAGCACCGTCTATGACAGCTGAGCTCACTCAGATTAAATGCACTATATAGTTAAATATGCTGGTGCAATTCTTTTCAGACCTATCCCAAAAAAAAAAATATGCGCACTTTGCACAACTTAAACGCAAAACCACAGAGCAATACGGTATCTATACGCTGTTCCGTATATGGCACCCTGATGAGATGTACCGTCTATGACAGCTGAGCTCACTCAGAATAAACGCACTATATAGAAAGATATTTTGCTGCAATTCTTTTCAGACCTATCCCAGAAAAAAAAATATGCGCACTTTGCGCAACTTAAACGCAAAACCACAGAGCAATACGGTATCTATACGCTGTTCGGTATATGGCACCCTGATGAGATGTATTCCGTATTCACAGCACCGTCTATAACAGCTGAGCTCACTCAGATTAAATGCACTATATAGTTAAATATGCTGGTGCAATTCTTTTCAGACCTATCCCAAAAAAAAAATATGTGCACTTTTCGCAACTTAAACGCAAAACCACAGAGCAATACGGTATCTATACGCTGTTAGGTATATGGCACCCTGATGAGATGTACCGTCTATGACAGCTGAGCTCACTCAGAATAAACGCACTATATAGAAAGATATTTTGCTGTAATTTTTTTCAGACCTATCCTATCATGCACAGGAATATATCTGTTTAAGATATGTATAGTTGTTATAGCCTGTGTACCAGCTCTGCACACAAAGGCTGACAGCATACACTGTAGTTTACTTCAGAGAATCAATTGCTTTTTAACAGACTGTTGTGGCTTTCTTTTCCTACACAGAATACAGGCTGATAGTATATACTGTTTTTCAGAGTAAAGATAGTCTTTAAAAAGACTTTTCTTGCTTCCTAACTCCTAAGTTCTAACTGCCTGCTGCACACACTACACAAACTAACTCTCCTATGTCTTGTCTGGTCCCCTTCCCAATGCAGAATGAGGCTGAGGCTGCAGATCCTAGACTCCCTACCATAGGTCAATTTCGGTCACATGTCACTGCCAGCCAATCAGTGCTGGGGAGACATAGGGGCTGTTACATCACAGCAGGCGTTCCCACAGGCTTACCTTTGCTGCTGATTGGCTGAAAAAAACGGGCATTTCACGCGGGCAGTGACGCACGGATAGTCACGAGTCCGACCTGCCTCGTGATGCCGAGCCGAAGCGGGCAATATTCGAGCGAATCCCGAATCTTGCCGCTTCGGCTCGCTCATCACTAAAAGTAATTTAATATTTTAAAAATCTATGAAAGTCACCTCAACTGAGTCTTCCATAAATAGTAATTTGTACATTGCTAATGCATTTTTAGCTTTCCAGTGTAGAGGTGCCACCAATTACACAATGACTCATTGGGCAATTAAATCGTTGGTGCGGACGCCAAAACCATTGTTTGTTGGCAGCAAATTGTGCCGTCTAAACAGTCTCTGCTGTCGGCAAACAAGGATTCAGTATGGGCACGAGCGATGGCATTAGTGATCTCACCACCCCATAATGTGGAGATCGCTGCAAGTAAATGTAGTGGTTAGTGACGAGCAGTTGCTTGCCAGAAAGTAATGTTTCTTTCCTGACAATTGCCTGCTCAGTTGAGGACTTGGTGACAGAAAGAGGCAAAAAAACATGTAGCCATTTCTATCCCTAGGCAGCAGTCAATGTGAAACTCCTGAAGTTCGCACCCGTGAACAAATTGAAGTGAGTAAAAATAAAAGAAACCATTGGTCGCATGACAAAAAAAAAAATAGCATTGGTATCTAGCTCAGATTTAAATCAGAATATTACTAGTGACTCATCAAGACTGTAGGTAACCTAATCATCACCCATTGCTTTTTTTGTCTTTACTTTCAGGACTAAGAGTTAGTATTACTTCTACTGCATGCACTGTGTTTCTATATAATATATAGCAACAATTCACTTAAGACTGAGCAGAAGTATCAGTGTGCTCCTGCTACACAGGACTTTTGGTTTCTATACCATACCTGTAGGAGAAATCTTCAAAGTATCATTTGTGGGTTTTTTTTAGATGTGTTTTATGTGTTTTAAACCCAAATAACAGAAACATGAATTGTATATATACATGACTGCTTGAGAAAAGTCCCAGTAAGAGGACTGAAACGTCGCTCTGGTGAAATAAAACACAACCTTTTTTGAGCACATTTTTGGTGGTGCTGTGGAATTACTATATACACTCACCGGCCACTTTATTAGGTACACCTGTCCAACTGCTCGTTAACACTTAATTTCTAATCAGCCAATCACATGGCGGCAACTCAGTGCATTTAGGCATGTAGACATGGTCAAGACAATCTCCTGCAGTTCAAACCGAGCATCAGTATGGGGAAGAAAGGTGATTTGAGTGCCTTTGAACGTGGCATGGTTGTTGGTGCCAGAAGGGCTGGTCTGAGTATTTCAGAAACTGCTGATCTACTGGGATTTTCACGCACAACCATCTCTAGGGTTTACAGAGAATGGTCCGAAAAAGAAAAAACATCCAGTGAGCGGCAGTTCTGTGGGCGGAAATGCCTTGTTGATGCCAGAGGTCAGAGGAGAATGGGCAGACTGGTTCGAGCTGATAGAAAGGCAACAGTGACTCAAATTGCCACCCGTTACAACCAAGGTAGGCAGAAGAGCATCTCTGAACGCACAGTACGTCGAACTTTGAGGCAGATGGGCTACAGCAGCAGAAGACCACACCGGGTGCCACTCCTTTCAGCTAAGAACAGGAAACTGAGGCTACAATTTGCACAAGCTCATCGAAATTGGACAGTAGAAGATTGGAAAAACGTTGCCTGGTCTGAATGAGTCTCGATTTCTGCTGCGACATTCGGATGGTAGGGTCAGAATTTGGCGTCAACAACATGAAAGCATGTATCCATCCTGCCTTGTATCAACGGTTCAAGCTGGTGGTGGTGGTGTCATGGTGTGGGGAATATTTTCTTGGCACTCTTTGGGCCCCTTGGTACCAATTGAGCATCGTTGCAACGCTACAGCCTACCTGAGTATTGTTGCTGACCATGTCCATCCCTTTATGACCACAATGTACCCAACATCTGATGGCTACTTTCAGCAGGATAATGCGCCATGTCATAAAGCTGGAATCATCTCAGACTGGTTTCTTGAACATGACAATGAGTTCACTGTACTCAAATGGCCTCCACAGTCACCAGATCTCAATCCAATAGAGCATCTTTGGGATGTGGTGGAACGGGAGATTCGCATCATGGATGTGCAGCCGACAAATCTGCGGCAACTGTGTGATGCCATCATGTCAATATGGACCAAAATCTCTGAGGAATGCTTCCAGCACCTTGTTGAATCTATGCCACGAAGAATTGAGGCAGTTCTGAAGGCAAAAGGGGGTCCAACCCGTTACTAGCATGTTGTACCTAATAAAGTGGCCGGTGAGTGTATATCGGGGGAAAAGTAGTAGGGGTTTCAGTTTTAGTAAGTGTTTAAAGAATTATTTACAGTCTGGTTTTATCACAGTTATTAAACTAAAAATATTTATCAGCTATTCACATAGTGCAGTATTTCCTGTGACTTTATAAATGTAGCCATGCACATCCACATATTTACTATCGTATCATGCAGGATGTTTTGTACCTTTTTTCCATGATTTTTTTTATTTGTCTTGAAGGAGTGGCACCTTCAAGTGTGAATGCGCTTCTGTCTTGGGAGTAGCATTCATGTGCACTTTTTCCCCACTATCTAATAGGCAACCTTGTACATATAGGTGTGTGTGCTCCTCCTCTCATTGGTTTCTTGGTGCACACAAAGGTAACTAGGAGCAGCACACTATATGTGCAGGTTCTTCACTCATGAACTTAGATGCACAACTACAAAGGTAGGTATAGCGTAGGACCTGCCTGACCTGAGACCTCCTTGGCGCTGGGTAGGTGGGCACAGATGTGTTTTGATCAAAATATATTGGCTAAGAGTCTCAGATTCTATCATTAGAGTGAGGGCTTAGTCCATATGTTATGTTTACATCTATTGCTATAGCGCATTATTTTCTGTGACTTTATAAATGTAGCCATGCACATCCACATTTTTACTATCATATCGTGTAGGATGTTTTCTATCTTTTTTACTGTGATTTTTTTGGATTCTGTATGCACTTCAAGAGGCCCAAACTTCACGGGCCTCTTTTAGTGTTAAAATTAGAAAATAAATAAATAAAATATATTTTGAAAATGATTTTTAGGGTATTTCTAACACCTTAAAAATTCTTACTTGAACATTTAGGTACACTTTAAACTTACACTCACATTTTCTTGATGATACATGGAAGACAAGGATTTTTAAAAGATCTATGTTAGTCCTTAAGGAGTATGTTATTTTATCCTGTCATACTGCAGAACTACATAATCTATTATTAAAAATGCCTGTAAAATTTCTTGTTTTAAAGTAAAATCCACAGAAGAAAAATATTCTTATGTAATAGAAGACTTGATGGTATTCCTTAAACACTGTGGACACTCTATAGATGCAACAATCCCCAAGGTAGATTACAGAATTTTTTTTTAGATTCCATTGAAATGGTAATTTGGCATACTGACTAGGAGTCAACCAAGAGCAGCTCTTGGCACAGATGTGTGCAAGGAGCTACAAGGTGGTGACAGTTTTAGGGCAATATGTGTAAGTATAGTCCAGGAAAAGTCATAGTTCAGGCTTAATTTTAGAGGGCATCTTGTCACAATAATCACAGGTCTTCTCTTTTTCTTACAGAAAGATCTGGCAGTGGAAAGAGGAAAGATTATTTTTGCCGTAATGTTTTGTCCTCAAGGAAGAGAGGAAAGAAGAGATCGTCATATAAGGAAGTTTTGCACCAGAGGTAAAATGCTACATAAATCTGGAAGGATAGAAGCATACGGCAGATTCCAGTGATTTTGATTGACACAGAACATCTGTTGTATATTTTCTAGTGGAGGACTTAAATGGGTATTTTTATGTAGGTTATTTTTGCATCTGTTACATTTGCATGTTCCTTCTAACACTAAATAAGATTAAATGTTGGAATATACAATATGTAAAAAAGTAAATGGTCACAATAAAACTGAATATTATGTTTAATTTAATTCTAATATAATTCTCTTTGCTGTAAACACCAGATAAGCTCCTGTAGTATACGACAAATGTATCCAGAGCCGAATATAGACATAAAGGGGGAGATTTATCAAACTGGGGTAAAGTAGAACTGGCAAACAATCACATTCCTCCTTTCATTTTCCAAAGGCACTGTGAAAAATGGAAGGTGGAATCTGGTTGGTATGGGCAACTAAGCCAGTTCTACTTTTCGCCAGTTTGATAAATGAGCCCCTAAGTATGCTAAGACTGCCCTTACATTCCAGACTATTTTCTGGCCTACCCTTTTTCTGATATTTTTTAAATGCATAGTTAACTACACTTTTAATGCAGTGATTCCAACTTTTTCTTTACAGTTGGAGTCCACTGGGGCTTTATAATCCACATATATATCATATTTCTGGTATGCAGTCCTTCCCCTTTTGCAGAAAATGTTCTGAGGCTTCCTGAACTCCTGCCAGGTCTCTACGTGAAATGTATAAAATAGCTCCTTAGCCAATCATTGGCTGTAGAGGTGACCCACCTCAGCCGGTGATTGCTTGGAAGGTCATTCTCCTGCATGATGAGAGGGACCAGGTGAAGGACAGGGAAGCATCAGTACAGGAGCTCCAGGTGATCAGTGAGGTTAGCATTACCTCACTTATCTGAGTCTTTAAAAAAAAAAAATCAATTAGCCGGTCAAGCCATTTGTTAACAGCATAATGGAAATGGCAAATGGCACATAAGTCATTATGAGGCCATACTCCATAATAGTAAGTCAACCAATTCATCAAATCACAGGATCTCCCCCCAATTGAAGCCTCACAATATATTGTTATGTTGGGAAGATAATAGTTATACATCTCACAAAATAAGTGATTTTGAAGTTTTCATCAGGGTATGAAAGCTTATTCCATTCTGTTGACTGCACGTTCCATGATTCACCCAATTGTAGATACTGTAGAGTCTATATCACTGTACATGGTATTGATATAATATTAGTATGCATTGAATAATACATAGTTTAATGTTTTTAATTATGTAACAACACCATCCCTAAGGATATGACCATTCATGACTCTTGGTAGAACTTCTCAACTGACATCCAATGGCACTTTGTAATGAATAGAGAAAGCAAAATTATCAAAAATTCGATTCTGTTGCTTGCCAAATTTTCCCCAAAATTTTGCTTCAATCTGAATTAATTTGTCATGAAATTCGTTAAATCATCCCGGCCTGCAGTTAAACTTTAGGGAGAATTTATCTCAGTGTACATTACTGTGCAGTACAGCAACAAGCATAGCTAGTCCTTTCTATTGGCCCGAAACAGAATGGGGAGGGTGGCAACAGCATGAAGAGTCACAATAGTGGCCCCAGAACAGAGTGGGGAGTTGGGGGGGGCAACATCAGTGGCAGTAAAATCACAAGATGGTGGCAGATCACAGTAGGGGCAGATGGCAGTAGAGGCAGAAGGTGTGTGGCATCAGGTGGGTGACAGCATCAGAATAGTGGCAGCAGGATGTGGGCACGAGTATCAGAGTAATGGTCCATTTGTCACAATGTTCTGGTGTGGCAGCACATTACAGTCAGATTATTACTGCCATAATGATCTAGTCTGTTGTATCAGGCACCGATGTCTGGAAATCCTGGTTGATCCAGGCCTGATTCATCTTTTTAAAGGTTAGTCTCTCAAATTTTGTGTTGAAAGGCAAGTTCTCTTTGGGGTGACTATACCACCTGCTGCACTAAACACCTGCTCTGATGCCACACTATTTGCTGGGCAGGAAAGCTTGCCCAGGGCAAACTCGTCAAGTTGTGGCTACAATTCTATTTTGGCTGCCCAGTAGTCCAGATGATCTTGGATCTGGGGTAACAGGGTGCACTCCAAGTATGCCACCACGTGCTGGTTCACATTCTGCTCCATGTCCTGCTGCTGCTAGGTGGTTTCTTTAATAGGCGGGTGAAGAAAAGTGCAGAGACTCAAGACTACACTATCGAACAGTAATGGCAGTGGAGTATGAGCTCAGAGGGTCCTCCAGTTAGACCTTCATGAGGATGGGTGATGGGGCATGTAGGAAGTGACCAACCAACTACAAAGGATATCTTGATAATAATTGAGTTTTTAATCCCTCTCAGAAAAGAGAGGGATAATAAAGGCCCCTATTTTGGACTGGTAGAAAGGGTTTAACATTGTGGAGAGCAAGTAGTCATCCCTCTGCCCTCATGCATCTGCCATTTTGCCCAAGGGACTCTGAGGGATTCCCTGCCTCCATATCTACTGCATACTGCCATGGTCTGCCGGGGTCTTCTGCGTCATCTTTGTTGTTAACCTCTAGCTCCTCCTGCTCCTCTCCTGTCACTTGGGCAGATAAACCACCTATTTTTGTATAGAATTTCTGGATATTTATGTCCTCCTCCTCGTCCTCCTCATGTGCCAGTTCAGCCTCCTCAGGCCTCAGGTGGTTGTGAGATGTAGGCGCCACGTTTTCTGTCCCCTCAACAGTAAAATTTATCAGCATCCCCTACAGAACATGAAGGAGTGGAATAATATAATTAATCTCATAGTCCCAGTGACCAATAAAGTGGCCTTCTCACAGGGCCTGAGCAAATGGCAGGTGTCACGCATGAGCCACCATTGTCAAAGTTACACCGGGGAGAAGTCCTGTCTGTCTGCATCATCAAGAAACATCAAGAAATTGGTCACAGGTTTCCACTGTTCATACAATCGGTCCAACATGTGGAGGGTGGAGTTTCAAAGTGTGGAAATGTTGCATATGAGGTGATGTAGGGGAGCACCATTCTGCCTTTGCAACTCAAGGAGGGCATGTTTTGCACAGTAAGAGTAAGAGTCTTGCAGTTGGGTGGAAGACTTCAGGAACTAGGTGACAACTAGATTGAAGACGTGCACTATGCAGGGCGCATGGGTCAGCCCTCCTTGATGCAGCACAGACAGGTGACCATGGTGCGGAGCAGTTCCTCCTGGTGTGACCCCTTTCGCATTGCCATCACCTGGCCAAGTTGCTGGTGTGCCTGGGCTGGAACAACATTTACCCTGTGGGCTGCAAAGGACATATATTGTTCTTGGCCATAGTTATGGCTCCACACGTCAGAGCTGGCATGAACTGTACCAGACACCAACAGGCTCAAGAACTGGCCCAACTTCTGCTCAACATATATTTTTTTAGAGAAATAATGACGGCTTGGGACTCTCCACCAGATGCCCGTTCAGTCCCTGTGTCATTGGGTGAGTCCACGCATACTGTTGTCTCTTTGCAATAGCCTCTGTGATTGATTGCTGGCAAAAAGCATGACGAGAAATAGAAGGAGGAGCAACAGATGAAGAGAAGTAACAACAGATTCCTTCTGCTGAGGTTGAAGAGCCCTGACTACTGGAGAAGGCATGTGGGCCACTGGGAGATGCGGAGGTTCCTGCTTCAGGCTGTACCATTACATTATTGCCACAGTTTTCCCAGACCACTTTATAGTGATGCTCCATGTGTTGATGCAGGGCAGTGGTGCCAACATTATTACCCTGGCCGCGCTTCACCTTCTGCCTATATATCCTGCATACCGCCATGCTAATGTCCTCAAGCAACTTGATTAAAAACATCCCAAACTGCAGAGTATGGCATTTTATCCCCAACACTTCGCGCTGTCTGCCTGCCGTTGCCATTATGTCAGCTTGTGCACCGCTAGTTGTTTCTTGACAGGTAGGCTTTTGAGTGGTAGACGGTCTTTCCTGGGCATGTTTGGCTCAAGATCTCCCACTGTTTGCTTTACTGAAGTCTCGGTCTAAATAAGACCTTTCTCAAAGAATCGCTGGAAAATAAAAATATGATATAAGTATAACAAAATAGAGTGTGGTATGTAAGAGGCGAAAAATATAATGAGTCAAGGATAAAAATGTACAAGATAGGACACGATGAGTAGTAAAGAGAATAAATGGTAACGTGGAGCAATGTAAAGTCACAATGTAAGGTAGTGAGAGGATCAAGGGCTGAAATACTGTCACAGAGAAAATGGCCCTAATGACTGACATGGTAAAAGAAGATGAGGTAAGTATGGGAGCAAATGAAAGATAAAGACTGGAATGATGTACGTGCTAAGCAGAAAAGTGGTAAGTGGAGGACATGGAAATACAAGGATAAAGAAAGCAGAAAGAAGTAGAAGACCTAGGTACGTGAAGAGCTCGCCACAGCTCGCCACACTAGCGTCCTCCATGAGGGACGCCATCTCCTGCTACCACCGTGCTCTCCAGCCAGTCTTCAGGTACCTAGGTCTTCTACTTCTTTCTGCTTTTCTTTATCCTTGTATTTCCCTGTCCTCCACTTACCACTTTTCTGCTTAGCACGTACATCATTCCAGTCTTTATCTTTCATTTGCTCCCATACTTACCTCATCTTCTTTTACCATGTCAGTCATTAGGGTCATTTTCTCTGTGACAGTATTTCAGCCCTTGATCCTCTCACTACCTTACATTGTGACTTTACATTGCTCCACGTTACCATTTATTCTCTTTACTATTCATCGTGTCCTATCTTGTATATTTTTATCCTTGATTCCCATTAGATTTTTCGCCTCTTATATACCACACTCTATTTTGTTCTACTTATATTATATTTTTATTTTCCAGCAATTCTTTGAGAAAGGTCTTATTTAGACCGAGACTTCAGTAAAGCAATTGCAAGCCAGAGCACAATTCCAGTACTACACATGGAGATCAAACTGGAGTGTTGAATTCACTGGTTACACTGTTTTTTCGCTTTTTTTTCCCCTTTTTTGCACTTAATTGATGTGTTGGTGACACAAAGCAATATATTAAAAAACTCTTTTTTTCGGCATACAATTTTGTGAGTGTGTGGTTTCATTACTTTACATCATTGCAAGTTGCACACCTAAGGAAGGACGCAGCAGACCTCTCCTCCAAGTCTGTGCTGGCCTGTAGCTGCTGACTGTCCTCACTAAGCTTGTCTTTGTTAAAAAAAAATGGAGCAGAGCCGGCAGCATGCCAAACTTTGTGAGCAGAAGGTGCAGAAAAAGAAAGAGGCAGTTTACAAGACAGGTAAGGGTACAGAGGTTGTTTCTGTACCATGCCAAGTGTAGTGTCAGAGGAAGCCACTGATTCCTGGCTGTGTGTATTTGCTGTTATCTGAGATGATGTTGAATAGCCGGATTGTTGGTCAAAACACAACCAGAGGATGACAGTGACAGCTCTGGCCTGTTGCTGCAACTGCTGCTACCACCAACCCTTCTTCTGCTGCTACTTGTGCCAGCTACTGCAACATTTTTGCCACAGCATGTTCCTTTTGAGGGCCCTGGCAACTGTCTGTTGACCATAATTTACAGTAACTGAATCAGTAATGTAACAGATGAAGTACGAATGGCACAGCAGATGGACTAGAAAAATGTGCCTATATATTACACTACCTGTTGACAAGGAGTCTGATGCACCACATGTCTATGTAAACTAGGTACACATGCTTATATATCAGACCGACTGTTGAGACTAAGTCTGATGCACAGTCAGCCTATGTATAACAGAAGAGATTAAGAATGAATGGCACAGCAGTGGAACAAGATGCACAGATTGATTAAACAGAGCCTGTACTGTCCCTGTAGTCTCCCTATGCACTCCCTAAAGTGTCTAAAAACTTTCCCTGCACTGTTCCTTATACAATATTCTACAATTAAAAGATTTATAGGGCTGTGACATCACAGGGGCTTGCTATCTGCTGATTGGCTAGTTGCACTGCATTATGGGTCATATCTCCTTCCAGGGCTTCTTCCTTTCACTTTGTAAGACATGTAGCCACCAGGAATAAAAAATGATTTGTTGCAACAAAGCGATAGGAAATTTGAATCGAATTCAATTAGTTTAACTTCGATTTGCTCAACACTAGTTATGACAATTAGTGCCAGTCATCTTATAGTAATATATACCATTCCTTTGGTTCATGACTGACATCTGGGGTTATTAGGGTTGGGTGTTTTCTTACATGACATGGCTTTTAAAAGTGTGGGCGTATCGTTTGACTACCTATATTCAGCCTTAATAGTACAAAGGGTCAACAACCTATTCACATAACAAAGCCACCCTAATGGCCCACATAACAAAGCCAATCTGCAAAACTGACCCATAAAACAGAGTCAGATAGCAATAATGCCTCCATAGCAGCTGGACGATCAAGCCTGAAATAGTGCCAACATAACAGAAGCTTTTGAAACAATCACCTCAAAGCAAGCAATTTGAAAAAGTTGAAGATAATGTCTAGACCGAGTAGGTAAGAAATTTTCATAAAAGATTTGAAAATGCATCTCTAAAATGTTTCCCTAGTCAGTATTACATCCCCTCCACCACCATTTTTGCATGTTAAATAAGGTGATTAAGAGGGTAGCAGCAGCATAACAAGCATAAGACCAAGCCTAAAAGAGGGAAAAGCCAGTAGGATGTACAAGCCTTCATAATTATTACTTTCTATTAATTACTATTATTAATATCATAGCTAATATTATTTTAATTAATTAGATACAAAATAAAGGAAGAACATATATATTAATAAGATATAAAAATAAGTTTGATACATATTATAACCTCACATAAAGGCCAAAAATATATTTTTTTAAGGAATGATGTTTCACATCACCCTTCAGTTCAAGGATATCTGCAGTGTGCATTTTATGACATTTTATCTTCCTGCCTTCTTAATTTTTTCTTTTCATCTTCAGGAAAAGTAAAGAAGTGGTGACGGATGAGGCAGAGACCCATCATCCATCTTGAATGGACAGCTGGAGCTTTAGCATGCAAATGAAACCTATCATTCTTGTCAACCTAAAGCCATAGTACCAAAGACTGCAGTCCGGAGCCAATTAATATTCCATGACCAATCAGTCCACTCATGCACGGGGTTCTCCACAGTACAGTGCAATCTCCCTGACAAGAATTATTAGCGAACTGGGTCTATGTTTTAATATGCCCCATGGAAGGTATAATATATCCCGTAAGTGTATGTGTTTTTACAACTAAACAGAAATCCAGAAATAGCAAGTCTATAGCAAGAGGAGCATAGTAACCAACGGACATCTATAGATTGATTGAAACTCTTAGTCATATTGGAACTATATATATATATATATATATATATATACACACACATACACACACACTTTAAAGGACTTGTAGAAAACCATTTTTCATTTACCCTTTCTCGAAATCTTTAGGGAAGGGAAGTCCTCAGTTCAGAAACCTCATTTTATTGGCAAGAGTAGAGAGTTGTTGGAAAGATCATCTCTCACTCTGGAGGACTTTTCCAGTCTTATGTTATACAGACAACACATTGATTTAAATGGGTCAAGTGTTGTAGAAAGCTTTTTGATTGTAGAATATTGGATAGGGAGAGTGCAGAGACAGTGTAGGGAGATCGTAGGGGGAGTTTTTAGAAATTGTAGGCAGAGCGTTGGGAGACTGCAGGGACAGTGCAGGTTGACTGTAATCACCGTGTGCATCTTGTTCACCTGCTGCGACAATCCCAGTTAATGTGTTAGTTTATATACATAGAACTACTGTGTGTTAGTAGTAAAGGGTGGTCTAATATATTGATGTTTGCATCGTGTTAACCTGCTGTCAAAATCCCAGCTAATGTGTTAGTTTATATATAAAATTACTGTGCTGCAGTATTAAAAGGCGGTCTAATATATTGCTGTTTTGCATTTTGTTGAACCACTAACCTTATGCTCATTAATCTTTTATTTTATGTATAGGATTACTATGCCGCAGTATTAAAGGGTGGTCTAATACATCACCATCTGCATCTTGTTGAACTGCTGACACAGGTTTGCAGTCAATCTCTTCATTTATATATAGAATTACTGTGTAGTAGTATTAAAGGGCAATCTAATATATTGCCATGTGCATCTTGTTCACCTGCTGCCACAGTCCCAAATAATCTGTTAGGTTATGTATAGAATTACTGTGCCTTAGCAATAAAGGACAGTCTAATATATCGCTGCGTGTATCTTGTTCAACTGCTGATACAATCCCCGTTAATCTTTTAGTTGATATATAGAATTAATGTGCCTCAGTATTAAAGGGTGGTTTAACATATCAGTAAGCCAGTGATGCATCACTTCTGCTGCGACTGCTGAGACGAGCAGAAGCACTGTGCGTGAAGTTCTGAGACCTGTTTTGTGAAAATTTGGTGTAATTGCTCTGGGAATCCATATTACACATATCAGGGATACTGCAGGGCAAGTGCAGGGCCAGTGCAGGGACAGTTCAGGGCTAGTAATTAATCAGGCAGGGAGAGAGAGATAGGGAGATACAGGGACAAAGCCAGCTGCACGGCCACAGAGTGAATGGAAAAATGTCTGGAATGGATAAGCAAAAGGGGTCCAGTTCCAGCCAGACCTCGAGCTCTAAAAAAAAGGAGAAGGTGGCACAGGGCAGAAGTGCCAAAGGACCTGTAGCCGGAGCTTCTACTAGTAGTATTTGCAATACTTGGCCATTGTTCCACTAGGCTAACCCACCAAGGCACAAAATTTTAGTGGAGGAGAAAGTGGATGAGGTAGTGGAGTGGATGGCATGCTCATCTCAGCCTCAGCCGGATGATCTGCTGTCATCTGCTGATACAGTATGTACCATATGTACCAGTAGTACCATATGTAGCCAGGGGTCAGACTCGTGCGTTCCTCCTGCTCCACCATTCCTCTCCAGCAAAGACCGTCATGTTCGTATGCAATTTGTACGCTCCTGCGTACGTGTTCAAATAGGTTGCATACCTTTTTACATGAACGATCGTTATTAGTGCACGAATGTTCGCTAAAAGCCATATAATTACATATATTTTGTACGCAAATTCAACAAATCTATTCGTCAAATATACGAATCTTAGGAAAAGTTCAGCGAATGTTCAGTGAATAAAATTTTGCATGATTCACTCATCTCTATTGGATGCAAGGTAAGTATAACTTTATTAGTTATTAGTTGCATGATTCAGTCCTCTCTATAGGATGCAAGGTAAGTATAACTTTATTAGATTAACAGGTCAACTATTGGCCCCATGTGGCCTCTTTATGTAATTCTCACTCAAAGGGGCATTTTCAGGAGATTGCAGACCACAACAGAAATAATTGGCATATTGTGCCACGCACCAAACCAGCCAAACCCCATATCAGCAACAGCCCTTTTTTGGCTAACATATTATATGGCAGCTACTACTTTTCAGGCTTCTGTCCATTATGGAAATAATCCTGCGGCCATGTTTGATCCATCCACCATGTTCGGCCCATCTGTAATACATATTTAACGTGAAATACCCTTCAGTTCATAGTATATTTGTATGGTTTTTGTTTTTACACTTGAAATATGGAAATCATTCTTTTTTTTAAGGGATTCATGTGTACAGTGTTAAAAAATGTTTTCTCGTATACGGAGCCATTCATTTCAATAGGTCCGCAAAAAAAACGGAAGGTACTCTATGTGCATTCCATTTCCGTATGTCCGTATTTCCGTTCCACAAAAAAGATAGAACATGTCCTATTCTTGTCCGTTTTGCTGACAAGGATAGGCATTGTTACAATGGATCCGCAAAAAAAATGCAAACGTGGAATTCATACGGAATGTCATCCGTTTTTTTTTGCGGATCGCAAAGCACATACGGTCGTGTGAATGAAGCTTTATTCTGTGGCTCAAATACGGCAATACCAAACTTTAATTTTTTTTATCTACTACTTTAAAATCTTTGAAAACATTTTTCTTTTGATCACCATTTTCTGACAGCCATAAGTTTTTTTTTGGTATACAGAGCTGTATGAGGGCTTGTTTTTTGCAGGACAAAATTTAGATTTTATTGATACCATTTTTGTGGTACATACGACTTTTTGATCACTGTTATTCCATTTTTTTGGGGGGACACAAACTTTTTATTAATATTTTAATAGTTCAGACATTTTCGAACAAGGCAATACTTTATAATATTTATTTTTTGTTTATATATTTTTATGTGTAAAATTGGTAAAGGGGGTGATTTAAACTGTTATTTTATTATTTATTTTACAGTGACAACTTTTAACCCCCTTAGGGACCTAGAACCTCGGATCTTTTGATCCCTTGTCCTATTCACCGTAATCACCATTCCTCATCATTGCAGCCGGGTGCCTGCTATATGATGCAGCCGGCACGTGCTGCTTATAGAGTGGGCTCAATGCAGCGGCCCGCTCCATACATTCCCTCAGCCACAGTCACGTACAACCTGATTTATAGCGATTCATGTTGAATTAATTTGTAACAAATAAAATTTATTTTCGAAGTTCAGCGAATCGACCAAATCAAACTTTTCCGAACTTCACTCATCACTAGTCACGTTCTATGGCATCTTTCCCATTGTCATGGGGCCACTACTGCCGCTGCTGCCACCACCATCCCCACTCTGTCATCGGGCCACTACTGCTGCTTCCACTGTGCTACTCTGTCAAGGGGCCACTACTCCTGCTGCTACTGTCCCCTCTCTGTCATGGGGCCACTACTGTCACTGTCACCTTTCCTACTCTGTCATGGGGCCACTACTGCCACTGCTGTCACAACCATCTCCACTCTGACATGGGGCCACTACTGCTGCTGCTGCCACCATCACCACTCTGTCATGGGGTCACTACTTAAATCTTGGCGCACTGCATGACCTGACACTTTTATTGAACTGTAATCGACAGCTAAGAGAAGGGATTAGCTATGAATCTTGGTGCACTGCACAGTGATATAGACGGCGATAAATTACAACCTCCTATAATACTGACAGCACAGAATCTGGGTGCACTAGAATGTAATGCACATGGCGACACCCTCCCCCTGCAGTCTCCCTAAAGTTTAAATTCCAAGCCTTTACACTGAGATTTTTCCACCAAGTGGGATGAATATGATTAGGCAGGGGGCCTGGGTATACAAGATTTATTGTGATTTGTGATGAATTAATTCGGAACAAAACACATTTTTTGACGAAGTTCAGCAAATTTTCTGAATCAAATTTTTCAACACTTCACTAATCTCTAATTGATGATGTCATCACGCTGGCTGGGCACGGGGATGTCATCACTGAGACAGCAACGGCCTCTCTGCAAGCAAATGGATGAGGTGAGTATGTTTTTTTTTTTTTATTTAGCCGCTATTTCAGGAAAAATACATTAAACAAAGCACAAGGAAATTTGGTGTCACAGCGAATCAAATTTTTCTTGAAATTTGTATCAAAGTCAATTTGTTTGGCTTCAATTAGCTCAAAACTAATTATGTTATGTGGTTGATGTGTCTGGTTTATTATGACATGTTTCTATTTAATGTGATGGATTTTATTTTTAGTCGGTGTTTATTATGGCTTGTTTTACACCTGTAGATGCCTCTCTGGCAGGCTGTTCAGGCATAGGACTGTCGGAGTTCTCCAGATCCTGCCCACCGGACCCCTTTGACTATAATGGGGTCTGGCAGAGATCTGGCCGCTACCTGGTAGAGAATTGGCTTGACAAAAAATGCAGCATGCAGCGTTTTTGTGTGTGGCTAATTCCTGGTATTCTCTGCCAGAACAACCAGCGAGAGCACTCGGCAGCAGATGTGAAAGTAGTCTAATAATATCTATGTTAGAAAAGGTTTAACAATGTGTCCACTCTCACTTTTTTCTTGAATTTGGTTGAGGACCCCAATTTCTCACAAAATAAATTTATACTGTAGCTAACTGAAATGCTAACAAAACCTTGGATTAACCACAACTCCCAACACAACCACTGCATAGCCACATGTAACCATAAAGGATAGACATCTCGTTACAGGATATCATCAAACAATATTTCTTTTAAAAAGCTGGTCATCTTACACCACACATCTAGGGATATGTTGAACCAAGAGCAAAGGTAAGAAAGGACACATGTATACATTCCAATATTCCATTTAATATTCAAATGGCTTAAAGGCTGTTGCGGAGATGCAATTTTTACGAAATTTGTTAAAAAGCCTCACATCATAAATGAGACTTAAGTAGATTTCAGGTTAGAACAGCTTTTTCACTCCAGTTCTAAAAGTGGCAAGGCTCGCTACATGTCGCAAAATTTGACCAAATGCTGCAAAAATATGCACCAAATGTCGCATATGGGCATAACTGGTGACACTTTTACATTACAACTGGCATAGAAGACTTAGCAAATGTCCCCCACAGTCCCTACTTTTAACCTGATCCCTTTGTCCCACTTTGTTCCCAGATGCCCCTCTTTTTGAACTTGGAAATGCATGAAAAGCTTTATACATTGCCACAGAGACAGTATAATATTCCCCAACTTGTATATCATTGCATGACTTGGTGCAGTTTGGATCTTCAGAATTTCAATGTTCAGAAGATTTTTGTGTACATTAACAATTATTCAAGCATATCATGAAAACTAAGATATTTTGATCAAAAACCATAGGCATCCCTCATTAACAATCCAAAGTTGAGTGGTATGTATGTGTTGCATAATGCCATAATATGGTATAGAGTATGAAAATATGTTGAGTTTATGTTGTCCAGTACATATACTGGACAATCCTACAATATTATTAAAGGGGTTCATCGGTCTAAACCTAAATTTGGGGCATAATTCTAACCTGTGGAGGGAAGAATATTGGTCAGGTACTTACCTTCCACAGCGCAACCCGTTCCAAGATCTGCCACCCGGTCACATGACTGCTCCTGTCGGGTCTTCCTCTCTTCCTTTCTTGTGCAGGAGATGGAACGTCATGAATGACGTCACCGCCTCCTGCATAAGAAAGCTCCGCCGGCCGTCTTCTCTCACCACGCAAGCGCATTATGCTGTGTGCGCATGCGTGGGATTGCCGGCCGCTCTCTGCAGTGTAAAGGCTTCTATGTGAAGCCTGTACTGACTCCTGCTATGTTTTGCATGTCACTGGGGGCACTTTGGATATCAAACAGGGGGATCTGGCAGGCACAAAAGTGGCACTGGATGGCAAAAAGGGGGCACTGGATTGCACTATGGAGCACTGGATGGCACTATGGAGCACTGGATGGCACTATGGGGCACTGGATGGCACAAGGGGCACTGGATGGCACAAGGGGCACTGGATGGCACAATTGGGGGAACTGGATGGCACTATGGGGCACTGGATGGCACAATTGGGGGCACTGGATGGCACTATGGGTCACTGGATGGCGCTGTGGATGTTATTGCTATGGGGGCGCTGTGGATGTCATTGTTATGGACGCTCAGTATGAGTGATAGGGCTCATGCACAGAACCGTATCTGTTTTGTGGCCTGCAAGTCACGGATCAACTAAATAAGGTTACTATCCGTGTGTGATTCATATTTTTTTGCAGTCCCACTGAGTTCTATGGGTTTTAGATCTGCATTATGAGGACCAGAATAGGACATTTTCTATCTTTTGCAGAATTGACATACGGATGTGGAAAGCAAATAGACATCATCAGTGTGTTTTCTACATCCGCATGTCAGTTCCAGTAAAGACAGAACATGTTCTATTCTGGTCCTCAAAGAACTCAATGGGATGGCAAAACATATGGATCACAAAATGGATACGGTCGTGTGCGTGAGGGTTTAGATACACAGCTCAGCAGGCTATGTCATACTAGATGGGATTAGATACACAGTTCAGCATGCTGTATCATACAAGATGAGATTAAATACACACTTCAGCAGGCTTTATCACACACATACTGGATAGGATTAGATACAGATTGGATGCGCTTGCCGATTCCAGCTGTTTATTACATTCTGGAGTTGGTGAGGGAAGAGCCTGTGAACTGTCAGTGATGGGATTAGATACACAGTTCAGCAGGCTATATCACACAGGATAGGATTAGATACACACGTGAGGGAAGAGCCTGTGAACTGTCAGTGATGGGATTAGATACACAGCTCAGCAGACAGTATCACACAGGATAGGATTAGATACACATGTGAGGGCAGAGCCTGTGGACAGTTAGTGATGGAATTTAGACACTGAGTGAGAAGTAGATTCATGTCTGGGTGTAGAAAGATGGACACAGGAGTTGTAGTGGGTGTAGCTTCTACAGAAAGAGCAGTGTGTGTGTGGGGAGGTGTCCAGCCTGTAAGTCATCACTCTGTAGTGCAGCCAGGCTTGTGTATCAATAAAGTTATGTATTCAACAAAACAGGAAGGGAAGAAAGTAAACAGATCTGCCAGCATAATGTGATGTCTTCCAGGGAAGGAAAGCTCAGACATGAAAAACAGGTATTGGGGGCATATGTATGCATGGTGAGGGGTGTTAGGAACATAGAAAAATAATTATGATTTTGGGACCGAACAACCTCTTTATGATCTGCAGAAGCCTACAGAACTTGACATTGATGGTTTGGTGTAAAGTGATTAGTAACACATCATCATGAATTTATACCATGGATGAATGGAAAACACATGCCAAATATAAAACTTGAACATATGGCTGTTAAATAAAAGTGCAAACTTAAAGATCTGTAACTTTTCACACCTTATCATTTTATTCAATGATCTCAAGAGCCACCCGCAGAGCCCATGGGAATATAGAACAAGCTGGATCTCTTAAAATAACTTTCTATAAGACATAAGTAGTTGCATGTAGCTGAACATGAAACAGGAGAGGTTCATACTTGACCTCTCAACATTTCCACTGGGAATTCAGCATATTCTTTTGAAACCGAGCTTAACTATACACTATGCGGAAACGTATATGTCCTTCTTATCAGCCATTTATGTTGGTCCTTCCTACTTGTTTTTCCCCATCTTCTGTCAATTTGGACCCGCAAACAACATGGGGCCACTTTTATTTTTTTTTTTCCCTAGGGCCACTTTAAGTTCTCATTCCACCCATGATAATGTCCTATGATAAGGCAGAATATTATAGTGAGTCCAGGTTGCTACTAGACCAGATGGCACAAAAGTACACTGTGTTGTTTGTTTAAAGGGGTTATCCAAACCTGGAAAAGCCACCCACAATGCTTGGTCCCCTGATGAAGAAAATACTTACCTGGTCTCCATTGGTCATCGGCATCGCTCATTTTTGCTTTACACCTACAAATTTGCTTGTCATTTCAAAAATCCCAAGCAAGTACACAGGTCAAAATGTTAAAGGGGTTGTCTCACTTTTTGCAAGTGGAGAAAGTTAATACAAGCCACTTAGTAATATATTGTGATTGTCCATATTGCCTCTTTTCCTGGCTGGATTCATTTTTCCATCTAATTGTATATTACTCGTTTCCACAGTTATGACCACCCTGCAATCCAGCAGCGGTGGCCGTGCTTGTACCCTATAGGAATAAGCACAGGCCTCTCTGTTGCCTGGAGATGCAGGAGAACACATAGGCTGGTGTTTTTGTCCTATAGTGTGCAAGCACGACCACTGCGGATGGATTTCAGGGTGGTCATAACCATGGAAAATGTATAATTTAATGGAAAAATGAATCCAACCAGGGAAGGAGACAATATGGACAATCATAATACATTACTAAGTGGCTTGTATTAATTTTCTCCACATGATAAATGCCATTTGCTGAAGTGACACAACCCCTTTAACCTCATGTAAAATCAGGCTGATGCTTTTAGGAGCTCTACAATCTGTTATTTCAGATTCCTATTCACAGCTGTTCAGATTAACAATTTAAACTGCATGAATATTTCACTTTTGTTACATAACAACAAAAAAAAGGTCTGATCACCAGTTATTCCCTCTGGCACTCGGCCCTGCCATTGTCACAGCAGATACTGTATCATTGTAACAAGACAAACTAAATTGTGAAGTTTCCTGAACTTTACTTCTCTGCTCATACATTTCTGAACAATCTTGCAATAATGCGCTCTAATAAAATTGTAGATATTGTCTGCTTTGAATATTGGAAAGTCTACCAGCTTCATTGTTCATATTAACTTATCTAAACATCATCCACCAGTTTTTGCTTGCTTAAAAATCACATAAAAAAAACTATAAAAATGTATGATATAGTCCTAAATATATCTTACTAAAATTTCCAATCTTTGGAAAGTATTGCGTTGAAATAATACTATGAAATGACTGATTTAAAGGGGTTGTGCAGTGGTGTAATATGGATGACCTATCCTCAGGAAAGAGTATCAATATCAGAATGATATGAAATGATAATGCTATAGTGCCAATATAATTGTAACATAGAGGGCATAAATAGTGCTATACACTAAATAGCCATATAGTAACACAAGAGAAAGCCATATTGTAACACAAGAGAAAGCCATATAGTAACACAAGAGAAAACCATATGGTAACACAAGAGAAAGCCATATAGTAACACAAGAGAAAGCCATATAGTAACACAAGAGAAAACCATATAGTAACACAGGAGAAAGCCATATAGTAACACAGGAGAAAGCCATATAGTAACACAGGAGAAAGCCATATAGTAACACAAAAGAAAGCCATATAGTAACACAAGAGAAAACCATATGGTAACACAAGAGAAAGCCATATAGTAACACAAGAGAAAACCATATGGTAACACAAGAGAAAGCCATATAGTAACACAGGAGAAAGCCATATAGTAACACAAAAGAAAGCCATATAGTAACACAAGAGAAAGCCATATAGTAACACAGGAGAAAGCCATATAGTAACACAGGAGAAAGCCATATAGTAACACAAAAGAAAGCCATATAGTAACACAAGAGAAAGCCATATAGTAACACAAGATAAACCCATATAGTAGCACAAGATAAACCCATATAGTAGCACAAGAGAAAGCCATATATTAACACAAGATCAACCCATATAGTAACACAAGAGAAAGCCATATAGTAACACAACAGAAAGGGGGTCAGATCGGGAGACCTTGGAGGCCTTCAACTGCTACATGATGATGTGTTTCCCTCTTTATGCACTGAAGCTGGCACGTTCCCTGAGTTTTTCCAGCAAGATGGTGCACCACCACATTATGGGTGTCAGGTCCGAGCATTCCTAGATGAACAGTTTCCTGGAAAGTGGATTGGTCATCGTGGGCCAGTTGAATGGCCCCCAAGGTCTCCCGATTTGACCCCCTTAGACTTTTATCTTCGGGATCATCTGAAAGCAATTGTCTATGCTGTGAAGATACGAGATGTGCAGCACCTGAAACTACGGTTACTGGAAGCCTGTGCTAGCATTTCTTCTGCGGTGTTGCTATTAGTGTGTGAAGAGTGGGAGAAGAGGGTTGCATTGACAATCCAACACAATGGGCAGCACTTTGAACACATTTTATAAGTGGTCAGAAACTTGTAAATAACTCATGAAAGAATGAATGTACGTTAAAACCAAGCACACCATTGTTTTTCTTGTGAAATTCTCAATAAGTCTGATGTGTCACATGACCCTCTTCCCATTGAAAAAACTAAAGTTGGATCCAAAATGGCCGATTTCAAATTGGCTATGGTCACCACCCATCTTGAAAAGTTTCCCCCTCCCATATACTAATGTGCCACAAACAGGAAGTTAATATCACCAACCATTCCCATTTTATTTAGGTGTATCCATATATATGGCCCACCCTGTACACCAATTGTTTCAGCACCAAATTGGAGCCAGGGTAACAAAAGGCAAAATCACAGCTTTGGTTCTTTGATATGTGACTTGTAACAGTTACAGGAGCTGTCCACTGTAGATAATTCATTTTCATATACCCTGGCCATTCTCAACCCTTGGCCAGGGTGAAGAATGTTTACAAAGATTGTCTCCTTCTTAAGAGAACCTGTCCTGTCAATACACTGGCATCCCAATGATTTGAATGGAGAGAAATTGGACATCTACTACTTGATTTACCCACAAATTACTACTGACTGCTGTGAAGTCCTAGCAGGTGGACTTTTTTATCAGCTTATTTTCCCTGCTAACAAGAATATCCAAAGTGGAGAACCCCTTTAAAAGAGAATTGAAAATCCATTAATTAGAATTCATACAACTTAGGCCTAGTTCATTTCTGTGTCCTTTTGATGTACGTGGAAAAGTCGTCTGTGTTTCATCTGTCATCTGTGAAGGATGCGCGTTTGGTCCGTTTGGTTTACGGACACTGCTCAGCTAAAAATGAGTTTCCAGAGCATTTTCTACCAATGTTCCATAATAAAAGAAAAAGGATGCCATGTGTTGTGTGAGTGTTTTTTTACTGACCCATAGACACATAGACATAGTATATGTTACTATGTTAAATACATTAAAATTAATGGGAATGTGCGCTGTGGAAAAAGTAGATAGCACACGTCCTTGAAAAACGGAAATGTGAATGAGGCCTTATCTCCTAACAAAAACAATGGGGCTTTTCAATTCACATGATACACAAGTGTATATACTACATTAAAATGTAGTTTGCCACCTGTCTATTTACTCTGCTTTAAACTGAACCTAGCAAGCTATGGCAAAAAAAAACTACTTTGAAAGCAACGCTTCGAAAAGACAAAAATATTTAAAACAATTGCTTTCTAAATATTTTAATTTGTCAAGTGTAGAGAGCATTCAATTCACCATATTACAGATCTTTAGAGCTCCATATTGTATGGAGTCTATAGAGCCCCACTTTACCTGAATATATTGTTTTATAGGTGATTGTTATAGGTTCTACTAGCTGAAGGACCCGGCTTCGCCCGGGTATATTTAATTTATTTCATTTAATGTTTGTGTGTGTGTCGTTAAAAGATATCGAGAATGACCTCTACTGTGCCCGCCCCTTTAACCGTGACCTACACAGCAGCCCGCCCCTAACAGAAACATCCACAGCACCCTCTCCTTTAACTGTGACCTCCACAGCAGCTAGGGTGGCCACTGTCTTCACCCCAGAAAGCCGGACCTCACCAGCCATTTCCCTAAACGTGAAGCAGCGCACCTGTTCTCCATGAAGCCACACCACTAAACATGAGGCCACGCCCCCTGGCTATGTGAAAACACGGAGGAGAAGCTGTCTGAGCGTGAGTTACTGAAAGGGTGGACATCCCTGCATCCGTCCAGGCACTGCGCCGGACGCAGAACAGGGAGCCAGAAAACTGGACTGTCCAGCCTAAAGCCGGACATCTGGCCACCCTAACATCAGCCTGCCCCTAGGGTGGCCAGAGGTCCGGCTTTAGGCTGGACAGTCTGGCTTTCAGACTCCCTGTCCACCGTACGGCGCAGGGCCTGGAGAGACACAGGGATGTCGACCCTTTCAGTAGCTCACGCTCAGACAGCTTCTCCTCCGTGTCCTCACAGAACCAGGGGGCGTGGCCTCGTGTTTAGGGGTGTGGCTTCATGGGGACCGGTGGCACAGCTTCACGTTGGGGGGAGGCTGGACAGTCTGGCTTTCAGACTCCCTGTCCTCTGTCATGCGCAGGGCCTGGATGGACACAGGGATGTCTTTTTGAACAGCCCACTCTCAGACAGCAGCACTGTGCAGTCTGAGCATGAGCTGCAGGGAGAAAGTCACCGTTCCTCCCTCCCCTACAGCTGACAGAAGTTGATTTTTAGCTTCATTTTTTCAATCCCGGTCAGATGCAGGGTGGAAAGGGCGTGGCCTGAGTCGGGGCGTGACTTAGTGGGGCCTAGGGGTGGCCTGAATTACAGGTCGATGCCATAGTAATTTATGAGGAAACACAGTGGGTAGCAATGGAAGAAAACATCTTTTATTACTACTGAATGGTAAATATGTGAAATTTACATTATATGAGGTAATGATTGATCATGAATTAGTCTAAAACATCAGTTATAGTTATGGTAACTGGAATACCCCTTTAACAGTGTCATCCACAGTGCTCTGCCCCTTTAAAGCAGAGCTACAGCAGTGAACTGGCAGGGTTGTTATGGAAACCTGGTGTGTGTGGAGACTAACTGCCTGTGAGCTTCTACTGGCTGATAAGGGTCATAGGACCAGGCTTCTATTGGCTAATGCATTTTTTGGGAATATCTCAGGAATGGTACGTCCTGGAGATCTGAGACCCCTTCTAAAACCTTCCCGGACACCTGATGTACCTGTGTGCCAATTTTCGTGATTGTAGCTGCGACGGTGTGGATTCCTTAAGCGGACATACATACACGCACACATACATACACTCAGCTTTATATATTAGATGGAGTTTTAATTTGGCACCCAAATAACTCTATAGAGCCCCACTGTACCTCTACATAGGAGCACAGAGCACAAAAATTGTGCGCCATCATATGAGATACATTATCCAGTAGAGAAATTGCTTCTACGGTAGTATAATTATGGAGGCCATCATACAGGCTCCGTGCTTATATTTACAGCGTTGTGGCCTAAATACAAGGTGTTATAGTTAGGGTTGATGACCCTCACCATGTCCATGCACGGTCATCTAAACATATCAGCAACTAAACCATGACTAGACCCAACAGTAGAGATTTAGAAATAAAAATTGAAAAGTAATAAAATATCTTTAAAATTCTTACAAAAAGTATTTTTGCCTTTACCTAAATAATAAAAAAAATCTATACTTTTAAATCCCAGAATTAGAACATAATTTGGTTTTATTATTTCAACAACAAAAATCTTCCCAACAATGCTTTCACCGTGTGACCTTTTGTGGAAAGTGGCAGCAACTGCTTTAGCTATCAGCGATTAAATAACCCCAGCTGCCCGAGGCTTCGTTTTAAAGAACTGCCTAACTGTAAAGGAAATTCATGGTCTTGTCGCAAAGTATAACCTGACCTTCTCCAGCTTTCTAATGGCTTTTAGCTGATGATAAAACACTACAAATTAGAATGTTTTTATAACGGAGGGAGGCACACATAATTTACCCGGAAAAAAAAGTCTAGACTAAAAGTTCATGCGCAGTAAACTCATCACTGCGTTGTTATTTACAAGTGAAAATTTAGCACATTACTCATTATTATTAAATGTAGTTGACAAAACTGGAACTGCAGCATGAGATTATTATGTTTCCAAACTAGCTTCCCAATGAATTATGACTTAGGAAGATTATGAAATTAATATTTGCAAAAAAAGGGAGCATTAAATATTATCAGCACATGAGATGCCAAGAGAAAAGAAATGATTATAACCTCAAGGTCATGTTATTCATCTCATTATAAACTGTCCTTGAATTTTCATCTTAATTAAATTAAATTTTGAGTTTCTCATCTTTGGAAAAGCGTCTTGACTTCTTCTGTGACTATGGTAATGGAATGCGTTATGGAGACTGAGAAGACATTTGGACTATAGACTTTTAAATGTGAAATCATACTACTCATTCCCATAACTAACTTGAAATCCAGAGGGGCCATGACCATTCTTGGGTTCACTAACTGGTATTGTCTAACGTAATTTCTTGCTAAGTTGGGGGTCAAGGTGTGAAACAGATAAAAAACACGCACATACTGCTTTTTAACAATATTGTTACAGTTTTCCCATATTTCTGCCATAGGATAACTACATGTTCAATCCCACTTGGTGTTGATCCAAAATAATGCTCCTGTGAAAAAGTTGTGAAAGTTTCAAGGGATACATATCCATCCTTCAAATACGCCACATACAGGGATTGTTTGGTTTAGACCAGTGTTCCTCACCCTACATTATCTACACCCTAAGGCAGTGTTCCTCAACTACAGTCCTCAGGACCCACCTACCAGTTATGATTTGAGAATATCCAACAGAATGAATACCTGTGATAAATCCTGATGCACTGACACTAATTATATCACCTGCTCAATACTAAGGATATCCTGAAAACCTGACCGGAAGGTGGGCCCTGAGGACTGGAGTTGAGGAACCCTGCCCTAAGGAGTATGTGTTCTAGGTGCAGGGGGTATGCAGCAGGTAAATCACTTCCACATGCCATGGTTTATTGAGTTTTTGTTGTTGTCTTCCAGAAACTTGCAATAACTTCATAGTGTATGGAGAAAGTATGAATATTTACCATATTTCCACCTTGCCATGGGTGATGACAGCATCCTGACAGTGGCTGTAAAGGTCCCTTGGTCATATGACCTTAGCATTTATTAACTACAGTGATGTCTAAACTTTGTGGAACATAAGATATTCCTTGTACCTTGTGTCAGACTGTGGGTGATCGAGGAATGATTTCCTATAGAAGATATGGTCAACAATGGTGATTTCTTCCTGGCTCAGAACCAGTTACTGGAGATTTGTGCATGAAATGTCTCAAGCTGGAGAAAGACTTTGGTTTATGGATGTGTTCCATCTTTACGACAGCGTGTCTTATGAAAATATTCCCGCCCGACAGAGGGGGAAGTTATACTGAGACATTCCTGTTTTGCAAGTGGTTGTTATATGGCAGTAAGTCTTCTCTACAGAAGGATGGATAGGGGTTATTTGTAGGTATTCTGGCTCTAAAAGGGGCTTACATAAAGATATTCCTCAACCGCAGAGGAAGGAACTTGTAAAGTGAGCAAGTAATTACTGTGAATCTGTATGTGTATATTACATATGGGTGTGTATATGTTGTACTTATGTACTTAGGCGTGTGTATGTATGTGTGTCTGTAAAGGTGTGCCTATATGTGTAAATTTAAATATGTACAGTATGTGTACAGATCTGTACTCCAAAAATATATTTTGGGGGCCCACTGTACGGATACATTCAAATATTACCTGCTCATACAGCAGCAAGATGCTACCAGATGATTGAATATGGGGGGCACTGCAGCAACTTTGAAAAGGTAGGTCCTGGGGAGTAGAGGATACTAGTAGCGTTCCTCTATACCTAGAAGTCATCTCAGCTCTGATCGTGTCTATAATAATAAACTGGGGAGTTTCTTTAATAATCTATCAAGTTTTTTATATGAACATAGGCTGGTTGAGGTGCTGTACATGAATATATGTATGTTGTGCAGTAAGACCACTGTGTTGTGTGCCACTTATGCAAGGGGTGGAAGACTAGGGGTGCAACTTGCTGAGGGGCCCACCGGGGGATTCACCTGTACCCCTGTGGGCCAGTCCGAGCCTGTGTGTACATGCTTGTCCATCTGGATATACCTCATAAAAATTGTTTTTTCTTATTTACACATTGCAGTTTTTGTTTAAAATGGCTTAAAAAAAGAAACACGACAAAACTGCAGTGTGTGAATAAGGCCTAATGCCATTTTTTTGTTATAAGGCTCTAAATAGGTATACATGGCAAAAACATTTAAGGCATATTTATTATTTATTGAGTCTGATTGCTAGTATCTCCACCTGTACTGAATGAGGCAAAAGTAATTAAAGTGAATGGCGGTGCACCACCAATGAGGCCAGTTGAGGCAGCACCAGGAAGGGGCAAGAGGGGGGCAGCAGAAGGGCCATGGGTAGAGATGAGTGAATCAATTCGCTGCTTCGTAGATTCGTCTCGAATCCTCCATTTTTCCTACTCAGAACGAATCCGTATTTATTCAGATTTGCTTCGTATTATTCGTAAACGTTCTTAAAATTTTGAACGCTAACGCTAAGTACGCATTCTTCTTGCCTCCCCCCTCCCCGGCCCCCAGAAGCAGGAAAGTGAAGATACGCCACGCCCACCCCTCCCTCAGAAACAGGATAAAACCAGCCCGGTCCACCGAGAACTAACTATTTGCACGTATAGCGAGTGAAGACTACACCCTCATTACTCCGCCCTCCTATCCAGTTCAAGCCAGCGGTGAACAAGATACCACAGCATGGTGGCACAACTGCAACCAAAGTGGGGAGAGATGGTGTTTGGTAGCAACCCTGAACCACCGGCCAGTGTCACAACTGGCGAAGAGAATCCCACCGGCTCCTGACTCGATGTTCGCCGTGCCGGCTGGGGCGCCCACTCCGCCGCCCAGGAGGAGAACAACAACACCTTCCATTGTGCCTGCATCAGTGATGGCCCACGCCCAGACCCTATGGGACTACAAGAATGCGGTGGAGGAATGGGTCAGTAAGGGAACCGTCCTATGGTTTTCAGTGGAGCCAGGCTGTGGCTTCCTTGCTGATGATGAGGATGGCAAGGAGTACTTTGTGGGCCACAGGTCAGTGAAACGGCCGTACCTGCCCCAACCCCGTCACAGTCTATACGTGGGGGATCAGGTGGAATATACCCCCATGACATCCCTGAAAGGCCTCTTTGCTACCGGGGTTACCTGATTATCTAAGCCCCTGGTACCTGCATCAGAAACACCAGAAGTTTGGCCGGAGGAACCACCAGGCGAAGGACGCATGCAGTGCCTACAGCAGTCACCAGATGGCACCCTCCGTTTCAGGGAGAAGCCAAAGCTGGAGCCTCTGATCCCTGGATTGAAACCACCACCATCACAGTCTTTTCAGCTGGGTCAACTGACGACATCATTGTTTACTCTCCAGCCACGGTGATCCAGTACCAACTACCCTGGAAAATGGAGTCAGCAGCAGCCAGGGGAGCTGGAGGTTCTTCCCTGGGTGCAACCTTGCCTCAACCGCTGCAGCCAGAAGTCGTTACCCCTGCTGTACCGGCAAGAGTATCCGGAAAAGTATCTGCTCACCAGTCTGACCACCACCCGGACCCGGTCAAGTCCAACTTCTGGCAGAAGAGGGCAGTGGAGCTCCACAACGGCAGCCAGCTTGGCTTACAGGAGGCAGGAGCATCCTCTGATGTCATTCAGTAGCATTTCCAGCGAGGAGGACTTCAGGTCCCTCATCTGAGGAACCCTTCTACTGGCTGTCAGTCTGGCTGATTTAAAGGACACCTCTGGAGGTCCTATGGGAGCCACAACATGGACTGCACCTGACGGGTGAGAGTTAGCTGGCACTTGTTCTTAGTTTATGTTGTTTTTATTGCCCCCTGTTTGACTCTCACCCAGATGGACATAGCTTGTCAGGACTCCCCCCATTCTGAAGAAAATTCCCAGTTGCGCCTAAGCACGCCTATTTTTCTTTTTCAACCCTTCTTAGGTTATTTGGGAGCCCGCTTTGCAATAAGGCTTCTCTATTTGCTGCTATTTTATATTATCCATGTAGATAACACGTTACCTGTTTGGATTACAAAATTAGCTCACGTGGATTACAATTGAATTTTGGACTGTGTTCCAGTGTTTTATGCCAAGCAGCCATAAGGAGAGACTCAAATGTATATCTGAGCCTATTATGCTTGCAAATGTGAAATTGATTGCACTAAAATGTTTGCATAATTAGGCCTTTGCTGTATTTTAGCATAGCAATAATGTTTTTACAGGTTCAGCAACGTTCAAGCACTTTAGCCCATTGTGTGTATTCCTTTTCAGGTACTGCAATGTGTCCTATTATGTACTTATTGTATGATGTTTTTAGTAAATGATGCACTTAGCCGGATAGCTAACAGTGAGCACCTTACTTTTCTACCTCATATGGACTGTCTCTGAGAACTGTATGCCGCGGCCTAGCTGCGTGCGTGCATATGACGCAATCGCGAGTCAATAGTACGCTAAGGATTCGTATGCACTTTTTACACTAATGCTTATGCATTCTGTTCAGTAGCGTACTTTTAACAACGCTTAGACTGTATGTTTGTAATTTGTGCAGTAATGTTCGCAAAACAACGATTATTTTTTAACGCAAATTCGACTGAATAAATTCGTGTTAAGAATGAATCTTGTCATAAATTCGTTGATTATTCGCCAAAGCGAATTTTTGATGATTTGCTCATCTCTAGCCATGGGCAATGAGTGCTTTCATTGTGGCAAAGGGGTTAGGTTAAGAAATTGGCATGGGGAGGGGGCACCGTTTCAGTTTTCATTGCAGGCAGCAGAAAGACTAGATGTACCCGTGAAAGTGAACCACAAAATGTTGTATGCGGGAGGTGGTAGTATTAACTCTGCTAGTGGGGGAGTGGTGGCATTAATTACACTAAGTTGAACTTACTGTACCATTGGTGGTGGTTGCATTAATTGTAAAGTGTACAGGTTTTGACATTAATTTACTACGTGTGGGTGGCACAGAAAATTGTACTGTGGACAAGGACATTTGTATAAGTGGGTTTGTAGGGGCATTAATAATAATGTTGGTGAGTAGCATTGTATGGTGACATTAATAGGGGAAAACTGTGAATTACAACCCAGACTGATGAAAGACATAAACGTTCTCTTTTATGCTTTGTACACCTATTACACTTTTTCATCTGTGATTGATTTATGCATGAATTTGTACTAATGGCAGCTTTGCAGTGCAATACACTATGAGCTGAGTTATTCTGCTTTAAATCACGACAGAGCATAGATTTGGGGATACCTACATAAAATGTATTTGACTAGGGGCTACTTAGCTTAGAAAGGATGAATATACTGGTTTATTAGGCCTTATTAGGCCTCTCCCTCAGGATGACCTGGCTTGACAGTGTACTACAAAAGTTGCCCAATTTTATGATCTGTTTCTCACTGGAGATTTAGAGGTACATTTATTAAGACCAACGTTTTGGACGTTGATCTTGATAAAAGCCCTGTGATGTTGGTGGATCACCAAAGTTATGAAGAGGTGCAGGGCTCGCCATAACTTCAGTGCATCCAGCGCCAGTTCTAAATGTAAGACAGCTTCCGAGCTGTGTTACATTTAGACCAATTGCTACACCTAAAACCGGCTGAGAAAACTGTGAATGAGACCCCTCCCCCGACCACAATTTTTGAACTGGCATGAGGAGGGTGAAGTTGCAGATAGCATCACAACCAACCGTTGCACCGTCATCTGTGCCTGAAATATGCCTAATTTAGGTGTATTTCAGTTTAGTAAATGATCCTCTCAGTTACCTGTAAGGTATACCAATTCTGTACTCGCTGTGATGGAAATCATCTTAACATAAACAGATATTTATTCAGGGGTCTGGTCTGCAATTTCCCATTTTTGGGGATTTCTCAGGGGGTTTTTAACTATTCTGTGGATCAGTAAGACAATGGCAACACCAAACTTACATTTTTTATACTGTACTTCTTTTGCAAAAGAAAATTTTGGACGTTTTCACTGTCTTTGTGTCGCCATATTCTGAGACCCAAAACTTTTTTATATTTTTCAGTCAATGATCTGTGTGAGGGCCTGCATTTTGCAGGGCGAGCTGTACTTTTTATTGGTACCATATTGGGATGCATATATTTTTTTGATCACTTTTTATTTTATTTTTTTTAGAACTTCTGCATTTTTTTTTTTGTGTTCACATGTGGGGGAAAACTGGAGTTATTTACAGATAAAGTAATGCCATTTTTTTTATTTACATTTTTTATGTGATAAATGGGTTTTTAAGCTTTTTATGTGTTTAATATTTTTTTTAATCATTTCATAAATGTTCTTTTGACACTTGCAGTGTATAGATCATGCTTACCTCCTTTTACTGCTGCGAATACTCAACCCCCACGACATATGCCATTACATGTAAAATACATGTTAGAAAGAGCTTAACCTCTTCCCAGCTGCCCATTGGCTATATACTTCCTATCTCCACACACCTTGTGCGGATAGCAGGTATATAAACATTCAGGTAGCAATTTAATCCCAGTGCTGATCAGCTCCTGCAATCTGAGACACAGCGGGGACCCTGAGGAGAAGACAGGAGCGGTTTATTACTGCTTCTGTCTTCTCCTTTGCCGGGAGGACAGTGCTGCATGAATGCAGGAGAGAGAGAAGGAAGAGGCAGAGCCACTTCCTCTGTTAGTCCCAGCGGTCATATGACTGCTGGTGGTGTCTGAGGCAGTAGCAGAGCTGCAGGGTCTAAGGAGAACCTGATCAGCTCTGCCTGTGTGTAATGCCCCAGGTACAGTGGAAACAGTGAAAAAAACAAAAAATCAGTGTCCTCCAGAGGTCTTTTAATGAACTCCTGGGGGACATATTATGTGCCAAAAAAATAAATTGAAATAGAAGTAAAAAAAAAAAATGTTAAAAAAAATGCAGTCACTTATAGAAACCATCACCATAGTCACCCTGTTCTCTGAAACCTATACGAGCTATATATGAAAACAATTGTCACAAAATAGGGAACCCATTGCAATAATTAATTTTTGTGGGAGTTTTAATATTTAAGAAATAAAAAGCTATAATAAAAAAAAAATACTTTTTAATAATAATTAGTGATTTTCCTTCAAATTAAACCTAAAGGGTCGAGTAAGTGTGAAGTTAAAAAAAAAAAAAAGGCCTGGTCATGAACGGGTTAAAGAGTATGAGGTCTGTTTTTATTTTGGGGTCTCGTTTGAGTCTATATTTTATATTTAAGACTACTGGACACTGCAGTATGGAATTGAGCATACTACCTTTTTTGTATAATGACGTGATGGATGGGAAAGCTCAATGATCCTCTGCACCTGGCCTGTATTCTTGTTATCTAATTGCTACCAATCAATTAGTTATACAATATGTTGATTACTAATTACTTTCAGTAATAGCCATACATACCGTATTTTTCGCTTTATAAGACGCACCCGAAGATAAGACGCACCCCAGATTTTAGAGTAGGAAAATAAGAAAAAAATATTTTTCATCAGACCTCATATCTGACCCCCCATAAATTTCAGGACATCACATCAGGCCCCCATCATACCTCAGAACAGCCCAGCGTTCCCCCATCAGACCTCAGATCAGCCCAGCGTTCCCCCATCAGACCTCAGATCAGCCCACAGTGCCCCATCAGACCTCAAACAGCCCACAGGCCCCCATCAGACCACTCTGTGCCCCCATCAGACCTCAGACCAGCCCACAGTGCCCCCATGAGACCACTCTGTGCCCCCATCAGACCTCAGAACAGCCCACAGTGCCCCCATGAGACCACTCTGTGCCCCCATCAGACCTCAGACCAGCTCACAGTGCCCCATTAGACCACTCTGTGCCCCCATCAGACCAGCTAACAGTGCCCCCATTAGACCACTCTGTGCCCCATCAGACCTCAGACCAGCTCACAGTGCCCCCATTAGACCACTCTGTGCCTCCATCAGACCTCAGACCAGCTCACAGTGCCCCCATGAGACCACTCCGTGCCCCCATCAGACCTCAGACCAGCTCACAGTGCCCCCATTAGACCACTCTGTGCCCCCATCAGACCAGCTAACAGTGCCCCCATTAGACCACTCTGTGCCCCCATCAGACCTCAGACCAGCTCACAGTGCCCCCATTAGACCACTCTGTGCCCCCATCAGACCTCAGACCAGCTCACAGTGCCGCCCATTAGACCACTCTGTGCCTCCATCAGACCTCAGACCAGCTCACAGTGCCCCCATTAGACCACTCTGTTCCCCCATCAGACCTCAGATCAGCCCAGCGTGCCGCATAACAATAAAAAAAAAACTTCACTTACCTGTCCAGAGCCGTGGCTCCGCTCCGGGTCCGGCGCTTCTTAGGCTTCCCGACCCGGCGCTGCACTGTCACCTGACTGCGTGCAGCGTCAGGTCATAGGTGCGCGCACTACGTCCTGACGCTGTACGCGTTCAGGACAGTGCAGCGCCGGGCCGGGAAGCCTAAGAAGCGCCGGACCCGGAGCGGAGCCGCGGCTCTGGACAGGTAAGTGAAGTTTTTTTTTTATTGTTATGGGGCACGCTGGGCTGATCTGAGGACTGATGGGGGGGTCCCGGCCCCCCGGCAGCTAAAACATACAAGTGAGCGCTTCCATAAGCGTTCACTTGTATTCGTTTTATAAGACGCACTGCAATTTTCCCCCTACTTTTGGGGGAAAAAAAAGTGCGTCTTATAAAGCGAAAAATATGGTAGCTGGTTCTCTCCATAGCTAAGCTGTCTTCTGTTCAACTTTAAGCAGCTGATGGCCAACGTGTTATACTACGTCCAATGCTGCAGACTTTTCCACGGTGCTGATTCAACACAATCAACAGACACTGCCATTTCAGTCAGTGGGAGTATCAGGGAGAAAGTGTCAATTTGACACCAACATTTGATTGAATAAACGTCGGTGAGCCTGTGGAAGTGATGAATCATTCTGCCGAGTACTTCCTATTGTTATGAAGGGTTGTTTCAGGTGAAAGGTTCACGTGAGTCGATCTTTTTTTTTTTTTTTTTACGAGACAATGCATCTCTCAAGATAAGTTTTTTTTTTTTTAAATAACTGATCTAATGTATAGATCTGGCAATGCATTATTTATATAGATAATGGCTATTACAGAAAGTATATACATTTTTTATTTCTCCAGGCTAGTAAATGGAGTTGTTTGAAAATGATTTTACGCCACCTCTAATAAAATGACACCAGCAGGATCTCGGTAGAGACAGTAACAATCAGCTATTAACTCAGTATTTTGTTCGTACATCTTTACAGAAGGTACAGGGGCTCACAATACATTTTCCTTCATGTTCTCCATGTCATGTTCTTGATTTGCCAAAAGCCTATATGTGATCTTTTTACACAGGAGCTTATTTTTGGAAGATAATCTACTCTAGGCACCATCTCCCCATTTCTTTATGATGAACCTGACAGTGCTCCAGGGATACAAAAGACACGGCACACTTTTTGTGTCCCTGAGTAACCTTTTCTTGGAATTGTTTGAAGTCCTTCATAGTACTTTTTATTGTGTTGCTTGTGAAAAAAGTACATTCTTATCTCATAAGAAGCATAAATGCAATCTAGTAGTTAAATGACTGGTTTCATATGTACCATATACATCAGCAAAGCTCCTGATACATACTTTAAAGGGGCTCTTATAACAACAAAGTGTTCTTTTGGCCTCCTGACCCCATTGGTGCCTCCAGTCAGCAGTATCCATGGGAATTTTCTTTTTTTTTCCCTGAATTGAATAGTGTAGAAGACTGTGCTATACTATACAGAACTAACTGGTAAAAAAAAATTGTGCACTATACACTTTTCTAACATGGGACCAATTGGTGGTGGATACATGAACCTAAAGTTTCTGTTGAAAGTTCTCCTAATAGAAACCTTGGACAATGAAAATGCAATGTGAAAATAGCCTATTACAGACTTAGCATACATATCAAATTTTTCATATAATTAATATTGCTAAACTGTAGGAGAAAAAAAAATTGGTATAACATGAGAAATTCTAAAAATCAAAATGGTAGTAAAAAAACAAAACACCAAAACACACATGCCTTATCCATTTGCTCATGGAGAGGCTGTCACGGCCATCTTGATTAAAGGAAACACACTAAATCTCTTGAGCGGTGTTGTATGACATCATCACGCTGGCTGGGCACGGTGAGTGAGGATGTCATCCCGCCCGCCCAGTGACCGTCAGCACATAGGAAAGTTGGCACGTTTTTTTCAATCAAGATGGCCGCAGCGGCCTCTCTGTGAACAAATAGATGATGTGAATATGTGTTTTTTTAACTCCTGATTAACCCCTAAAAGGCCTCAATGGGACTGGAAAGCCTTGTGGTACACCAAAAGAAAGAGGGTCTAGATTAGAGATTAACTGGAGATGCGGGACAATGATTGTCCTTTCAAAAAGATAGTAGGAGATCTAAGGCTACTTTCACACTAGCGTTTTTAAAATTCCGGTATTGAGTTCCGTTATAGGGGCTCAATACCGGAAAAAAACGCTTCAGTTTTGTCCCCATTCATTGTCAATGGGGACAAAACTGAACTGAAGACAACGGAATGCTCCTGAAAGCATTCCGTTCCGTCTTCAGACCGGAGGACAAACCGCAGCATGCTGCGGTTTGCTCTCCGGTCCAGGCATCCGCACCAAGACGGATCCGGAATGACCCCCAATGCAAGTCAATGGGGACGGATCCGTTTGGTGTGGACACACCAGTAATCCGGATCTGTCCTCCATTGATTTCCAATGGGGGGTCATTCCGGATCCGGCATACATACACACAGACATGCATACATACACACAGACATACAAACAAACATACAGACATACATACAAACATACAGACATACATACAAACATACAGACATACATACATACATACTCACATACTCCCGGGACGCCGGCAGAACGTCTTCACGCGCCTCCTGCGCGCTGCGATGACATTTCCCCACTGCGCCCAGCAGAGGGCGCTGTGGGGAATCGTCATCACTGCGCGCAGGAGGCGCGTGAAGACGTTCTGCCGGCGTCCCGGGAGTATGTGAGTATGTATGTATGTATGTCTGTATGTTTGTATGTATGTCTGTATGTTTGTTTGTATGTATGTCTGTGTGTTGTTTTTGTGTGTCATGTGTGGGGCCGGAGCGCTGCTCCGGCTCCACACATGTATAGCGTTAGCACGGATCCGTCGGCACCCTTTAGGTGCCGGATCCGTGCTAACGCTAGTGTGAAAGTAGCCTTAGGCTACTTTCACACTTGTGTTGTTAATTCAGGTACTGAGATCCGGCAGAGGATCTCTATACCTGAATTAAACTGATCCGTTTTGATTTTGCACATCAGGATGCATCAGTTCAGTTGGGATGCAGTTGTGTGAAATCAAAACTGAAGAAAACTGATCAGGCACTAAATACATTGAAAGTCAATGGGTGACGGATCCGTTTTTTTAGTATCCTAAAAAAACTGATCCGTCACCATTGACTTGCATTGGTTTCAGTACCTGATCAGTTTCTTTCAGTTTTTATGACCGGACACAAAATTACAGCTTGCTGCGGTTTTGTGTCCGGTCACAAAACTGAAAGCTGCCTGAACTGAAGACATCCTGATGCATCCTGAACGGATCTGTTTCCATTCAGAATGCATGGGGACAAAACTGATCAGTTTTTTTCCGGTATTGAGATCCTCTGCCTGATCTCAATACCGGAAAACAACAACGCAAGTGTGAAAGTAGCCTAAGCGTGAAGCCACAGTGTTTGACAGTGTCATAGATAGTGGATAGGTTGAGAAGGATTAGGCTTCTCTCCTGATGTATAAACCATAATTTAAGAAATATAGTCTAATTTACCATTCTCACTATATATAGATACATTAAAAGGGGTTTCCAGGACTAACTTGATAAGCTATTTTGTAGGATAGACCATAAATATTCTATCAGCAGGGTGCCAGGAGGACTCCATAGGTCTATGTACTGTATCTCTGCATGATTAATGGGGTTATCCGATACTAAAAAATGTCCCCCATATGCAGGGCCCCACACACTGAATATACTTATCCGTCTCCCTGCACCACTTCTGGTCCCTCACAGCCACCGCTTCTCCCCATGCGCGGATGAAAACATCCAGTGTCGGGGGGAGCAGCCAATGGCAGGTGGGGAGGGGACAAGCCTCCATAGCGTCACCTGCGATACAACAGAGGCTCATCCCCATTACCACCTGCCATTGGCTGCTCTGCCCCCCTCCAACACTGGATTTTTTCATCTGCGCACAGGGAGAAGCAGCAGCGGCGGTGCGGGGACCAGGACCGGCGCAGGAAGTAGATTCATATGAGGGACATTTTTTAGTCCCATATAACCCTTTTAACGCAGTGCTGCTCTTATTCGGGGTTCATGTACACAAATGTATTTTTGTCCGTGTCAGTTCCGTTTGTTTTTTTTGCGGCCCGTATGCGGAACAATAGGGCCTAAAAAAACGGAAATTACACAGTGTGCATTCCGTGTCTGTATGTCCGGATGGCCATTCCACAAAAAAAAAAAAAAAAAAAGAACATGTTCTATTGTTGTCTGTTTTGCGGACATGAATAGGACATTTCTACAGGAGCTAAAAATAAATGGTGGCATGCTTTCTGCCGGAATCCATGTTTTGTGGACCACAAAACACTTACGACCGTGTGCATGAGCCCTCTCCTGAATGGGAGCAATGTTGCAGTAACACAGTGGACATTGTATTTCCAGTTCCTGGTTCTGGCACTAAAACGCTGATCGGTAGAAGTGCCAGGGAGCTGGACCCCTGCCAATCTCATATTAATGACCTATCCTAAGAATAGGTTATCAGTAAGTTAGTCCTGGAAAATTCCTTTAAAGAGAACCTGTCTCCATGAAAATGCTGAACAGATTGATATATAGTTTTATAGAAAGCGATTTATTATAACTTGTAATTTATTAATTTAAATCACTGCTCTTTATATGCTTTGGGGACACGTGGACAATTCTACTTATGGATTCCTGACAGCTATTCACATACAAAGGGCAGTGGTTTAAATTAATAAATTACAAGTTATACTGAATCTGATTCTGTACTCATGAAACTATATATAAGTCTGCTCAGTTCCTCCTGCTCTGTAATTGCCTGCAGAATCTACAGCATTTTCAACGTGACTGGTTCCCTTTAAATATTTCCTTGAAATTAATTAAAACAATAAACCCTGGTGAGCAAGAACAGAACTCCGCCTTTGCCTCTATGAACGATGAGCTGCATTCATTTAAATGGCATTTTGTCAGATTTACTGGAGCCCAACAAAATAGCAGACACATTTGTGTAAATTGTAGGCTACCTAGCGAAGGATTCCACAAATGTATAACAACTGTATTTATGTCTGAAAGCATTATTACAGTTAATACATGTCATCCTTTCTTTGGAAGAACTAGCAAGTGTCTAAAATAGTCATCAATCAAAGCAAACTCACTAAATATACAATTTAAATAGCAGTGGAAAAGAAAAAAAATCTCTGCATCATCTGTCACAACGTTGGGCATCTCAATTTTTCAGGAGATGTCATAATTCAGGACTCTCAAGGCCCGTGGCTGAGCCATAGATGATTCATGATAGGTTTTTTCTTTTCCATGGGGATAACCCTGCACTGTCTGCCATTTCATGAGAAATAGCAGTCAACATCAATTTTGAGGAGAATATGCAAACTGCATAAATACAACAGTGAGCAAATACAATTCAGTCTCAAAATCAGAATCATATGGTTGAAATCTACTGATTCAGAGAATGAACATCCTGTTTGGAGATATTAGCTGAAAGATTAGAGAACTGCATTATCAGCAGTTCCCTAATGTATCATTGTAGCCTAAACTGGTATTCTTCAAATATCTTTTTAAGAACTTGTTAAAAATATAAAGCTTTACCTGCCTCTAGTGATGAGCGATGTTTACAAAAATTCGATTCAGCTGTTTTGCCAAATTTCACTAAGAAATTCACTTCATGATGAATTACTTTGTCATGAAGCAGATTTCTTTGCAAGTAGCAGGCGCAATTACCGGAATAGCGACTGCACCGCCCCCTGTCACTGAACACCTCAGATGCCGCATTCATCGCTGACCCTGGCATCTGAGATGAAGGGTTAATCGGTTAAAAAACAAAAATTAGTAAATACTTACCTTATCCATTTGAGCGCAAGGAGGCAGTCACGGGCATCTTGATTGAAGATCCTGCGTTGGGCAGCATGGTTACAGCATACGTCACAGCACACATGATTTTGCACAGGATCTTCAATGAAGAAGGCTGTGGAGGCCTCTTCGTGCTCAAATGGATGAGGTGAGTACATTTTTTTTAACTACCATTTCAGGGAAAATTGATTTGTTACCCCGAAGCATGAGGAAATTCAGCTTTGCGGCGAATCGAATTTTCCCAGAAATTTGGATACTTTGATAGCTAACCCTACTTGCCTCCACTGATTCCCTAATGCTGCTGCCACTGCTCTGGTCCTCATACTTCCTCTCCAGATTCAACATGCTAGAAATGCTAAAAAAAAGTCCTCTCAGCCAATCACTGGACTACCCTTAAAGGTAACAGATTATGTTTTCTGTCAAGAGCCCCTGTTGTTGCTTTGACATGTTCATGGACATACTGTAACATCACAGGAAATAAGAAAGAGCTGCATGGACACAGTCATGTGACCACATCCCAGAAGGGAAGCTCGGAGCAATAATGGTAAAAGAAATACATTACACAATTATAGCTACTATAAAGGATGTGGATTCACACCAGAAAAAACCCATTAAGGTGGCGGCAATTTAAATATCTCCCTAATAGTTCTGGATCCACTATGATAGTTTTGGATTCTAGACACTACATAGCATGTGTTTACCCTGCTGCTGAGCTGCAAATCATCCTGGAAGCTAAGAGGACGTTACTAATCTTACAGGATTCAGCCAGCAGAAAGCCAAAAACTACTCGCACATCAGAGTTCATGACCATGTAGACTAGAACACAGAACTAGCAAATTCTGGCTGACTCTGTAACTCTACACTATTTATCTGGGCACTCTATCATACAGTTTATATAATGAATGCATTCAACACATCTAGCAGGCGTTAAAGTAATTCCTGGCACATTAACACAAGCTTATTGGGCTAGCTTAGTTTAACAATGTGCAAAGCTTCAAGTTTGCATTGACTTATACTGTCAGGATAACACATGTTGGCGCTTGCTACATCTACTTATAAATCTGACCATTTTTCTGGTGTTGTCTGAGACATCTACTGCATAGACTACTTGTGCAATTTACTATATCTGAGTACTGCATTACACTATTTTGCAGGATGCAAACACATTACATAGAATCATTTCTTTTGCCATTTTGACACCATTTTGACATCATTACAGTAAATGCATTATCGTCCTTTTCACACTCTATACAATTGGGATGTAAGCAATTAAACCTTATCAGCTGTGCTTATTTTTAAGGCTAGTTTAACATTTCCATTGACCTGATCTGGCAGGCTGTTCCAGCAGAAGAACTGCCTTTCAGAGTTCACTGTTCGCCGCCAGAACCCATTGATTATAATGGGTTCCAGCATGAGTGCCGGGTTTCAGACAGACAAAAAACATTGGATGCACTGGTTTTTGTACAACCAAAACCCAGCAACTCATGGCAGAAACCAGCCAGATCCCATTATACTCAATGGGGTCTGGAGGTGATTGGCAGGATCCCACTATGCTAGATACAGTGAACTCCAGCAGGCTGTTCCTCTGCAGCAACAGCCTGCCGGAGCAGGTAAACGGAGATGTGAAACTTATCTCACTTCCTTGGTTTTCTCAGTTTATTGTGTAGATATAACTACAGTATAAGCACCATTTTATAGTCTACACCTAGATATAGATGTAGTTGACCTACAGTAAAACAAGTATTCTAGTCTTTTCAAATCCAAAGATATATTCAGAATGTGAGGTTTTCTCACAGCTCTGACTTCACATTTCCCATTAACCCCTGCCGGTTCACTGCTTTCATGGAGAATATCATGCTAATCTGATGTAGAAAGAGTAAAAGTGAAATATCTGAGGCTAGCTATACACTATATAGCTGTCTGGTTTGTTCAATGGAACATGAATATGTTCTGAATAGGGAGAGGGAAGAAAGTTGCTGCCACACACCTCTGGCAGTGGCTTATCTCCCCTAAGAACAAAAGGATTGAGCTTGCTGATCCAACAGCTTGATCCTTCTTTTCTATGACATCTAACATCAGGAGACCTCCATACACATTCAATGGTGTGCCTGATATCAGCGGGTCTGGTTAATAATGTAATGCAGTGATTTTCAACCAGTGTGCCTCCAGCTGTTGCAAAACTACAACTCCCATCACGCCCAGGCAGCCTACAGCTATCAGCCTACAGAAGGGCATGGTGGGAGTTGTAGTTTTGCAACAGCTGGAGGCACACTGGTTGAAAATCACTGATGTAATGTATATGGCCAGTGTCATGAACCAGTGGGTGTGAACCCACTATGCCATGTGACCAACCTCCTCTAAGGGCGCTGTCTAAGTGAACCCCCCGTTCTTCGCAGTACCCCAGATGTTGGGGACAGGATTTCCTGAGGGGAACACCAGGTCGCTACCTCTTGAGATGGACTGGCACCCGAAGCAGCTGGTCCTGGTGGACCAAGGAGTAACAGAACAAGGTGCCAGAAGTACAGTCGTAGTCAACAGGCTGAATCATAACCATTAGCAACAGTGTAGGACTGAAGGATGAGGCAGAGACGAAGTCGAACAAACAATGGGCCAGAGCAGGCGCCTCAGGTACAGGGCAGGCAATCCGGGTCGGTAACAGAAGAGATGAGACAAGACAGATAAGAATCAAACAGGAAGCGAAGTCCAGAATCCAACCAGAGGTCAGGAATGCGAGAACATAGGCAGCCTCGGACTGGCCAACAGGGGAATCCCCTGGTGGGCTCCTGAGAAAGGTCGGTTCCCAGTCCACCCGCACAGCATCTCAAATAACCTATAGCAATATAAAACACTGGACAGACTATAGAGTTTATTATTATAGATGCATCAGAAGGTTAAGATGGCCTTTAGGAAGCAGGCCAGCCAGTATCCGCTCTTCCCTGGAACCCACTTTTTAAAGTTGTTGTAGAGACCCCCATAATCAATCATCTTGTAGAGTCTTGTTTCTGTCTGTCTCTGTGTAAGCAGATAATATTTGCCTGTGGCTGTTCAGTGGGCCCCCAGAATTAATTTTACTGGTGGGCCCTAGGTATCTCAGTCCAACACTGAACACAGGAATAAACAAGAGCAACCTTTGCAGGACACAAGGACCTTTGACACTCAGGCACCTGAAAAGAGGGCTGGACCACTTATATAGGTGCAGGATGGCTAGGATTGGTCATAAATGTCACATGTGCAAAACCTTTAAATCACAAGAAGTGACACGTACTGGTCCTTAACAAGGTGCTAGAAGGAACAGACTGGAAGGCATGCAGTGTGCAGGGCTGGAAGGAAACCAAGGAGCGGATTCCAGAAAGAACAACACCTGCAAGGACAAAGCCCAGGACCACGGCAGTGAATGGGAAGACACCAGCAGCAGACCACTGTAGCTACCTGTTCCATAATGCAACCGTACGCGGATAAAGTTGGAGGAGACCAGGGAGGACAGTGCTTGTACGAACATGGAGACCGGGACCGTGGCAGAGTGTAGGGGAACACTGGTGGTCAGCAACCACCATTACAGCCAGCTTAGGCTCCATTCACATCTCCAGCATAAATGTTGTCAGGTGAAACCCAGCATTTATGCCAGACCTCATTACACTGCTGGACCTCTTTACAGTCAATGGGGGATCTGGCGGTGAACTATACAATGACTTATAGTGGTGAAATCCGGCAGGCTGCTCTCTGCCAAATCTGCTCCCAGACATGTGAACGTGGCTTTAAAGTGGTTTTCCAAGTGTTTATACTGATGATGACCTATCTGCAGGATAGGTCATGAGTATATGATTGGTTGGGGTCTGACTTCGGGCTCCCCGCTGATCAGCTGTGTGACGAGGCCACAGCATTTTGGAGAGCACTGCGCCGTATCACAGTTCAGAATGTGAAATTACTGGCCTAAGAATAGAGTGTAGTGCTCATCGGAGTGCCACGGCATCTTCAAACAGCTGATCAGCAGGGGTCCCATGTTTCGGTCCCCCACTGATCAGATAGTGATGACCTATGCTGAGGATAGGTCATCAGTTTAAAACAGTCGGACAATACCTTTAACAATACAACACATACAATTTCATCAGTGCTAGACATTAGGCACGTGGATTTGGATGTCAGTGACCCAGGACAAGCTATTTTTATTTTTTACAAAAAAAAATGTGAAAAACAGACTGTACCATGTGGAACTGCTCTTATACAACTTACTACTGAACAGCTATAGTATTAGAAGCACTCACATCTGATGAATTAAATAGGATCACACAGCAAATATAAGGAGAGGTTACTATATTAAGGGGGTGCAACCTCAGTGTTTTGTGTAAACAAATCTAATTTAGAAATGACAATTTCAGCGCTTCACGAGCGGCTCCGACTCGAGGAAAAGTAATTGCTGCTTCAGAATGGAGATTTATAGAACTGTCACGCACATGGAAAAGCTTCAAATTAAAAGCACTAGAGGAGTCCAGAGAGTGTGACCAAATTCAATCCAAGGCTTGTCAGCTGGGTAAATTATCCTATCTGAATCAGGGCTCTGAGGGTGATCCTGCTCAAACCATTTTCACACAGCAGAAAATGACTGCAAATATTGAACGCTTTCACTTTCACAGTGCAGGCAGCCAGGACATATTCCAAGAGGATTTTACGCAGGTCTTAAAGGGGCTTCATATCGGGGTTCTACACTAGATTGATGCAAAGTTAGCACCTGTAAAACCTTTTAGCTTTGTAACATAACATACTTATTTAGTCCCAAAGACAGATTTTAGGGATCAGGGCTGTACCGTAGGCAGAAGCGAACAATGCCATCTTATGTTCACAGGGATTAAAGGGGTTGTCCCATCCACAAGATCAGGGATAAGTGTCTGATTGACAGTGGTCTAAACACTGGGGTCTCCACAGATCACTAGAAGGGGGGCATGTGTTCTCCAGTTGGAATGGAGCATCAGACATGCATGCATTTAACTCTATGGGACTGATGGAGAGAGACAAATCAAAGCACTTGGCTAATTCTGGAAGCCTCATTGGGTTGAATGGAGAATCAGATATTAGATGGATGCAGAAGCACACAGAAGCCCTTCGGGTTTGTGGTTCCACATCTATGTTGCCATGCTGCAAAATATTGGACATGTCTTATACTTTGCAGCAACATGCAGATCATGGAGTCATTTAAGTCAATGGTTCCGTACCACAATGAGGTGTGCATACGGCTGGTATCCGCGTTATGCGGACCTGCAGTTAATAAAAGGGAGTCCTCTGTTCAGAACGCTCATCTCTTGGCCAGAGGGGAAGGATCACAAAGAGCATAAACCACCCTGGAGGACCCGCCCTCTCCTGCATTACACAGACAACCACTGATGTGATTGGGCATTTGTGTAATGCTTAATTTCCCCTGTGGTGGCGCTGAACACTTGCTGCCAGGTTCTTTCTAAGATTATAGTCAGTCATTGTGTGTTCCTGCACAAAGACATTTCGTGATTGTTTTTTGTCAATGGACCTTTCTAACAAGTAGGGATTGTCTAAAGGAGCAAACATAAACAATGTGCTCCCTGCAGTCATTGTCCTGAATAACATTAGTATTTGAAGAGGATGGCCTGTAGGAACGGTGCATACATGCAGCTAGTAATAGACATTATTAAACAATTGGTGCTGATGTCCAATGGTTTAATATCCTTAATTTCTGTTCACATGAAAGCCTTCTCACCTGCTTTCCAGGGCTGTGCTCCAAAAATTGCAGTTAATAGTTAGTCCCATCCATCAGTGGCCTCCATTCACGTACACTAGTGATGGACAGGGGAATTAGTGCATGCTCAGTCCATCCCCAGTGTAAGTGAATGGGGGCTCCTGGTGGTACCGATTAGAAAAGAGCGAATCATTAAAAATTTGCTTCGCCGAATATTCGCCGAATTTCTGACAAAATTCGTATTTAAAAGAATGTATAAGTCGAATCTACGTTAAAAAAAACGTAGTACTGCGAATATTCCTGCCCAAATTACGTACGTACAGTCAGAGTAGTTAAAAGTACGCAATACGTAAGCATTAGAGTACAAAAGTGCATACGAATCCTTAGCATACTATTGACGCGCGAATGCGCCATACGCACGGGACTAGGCCGCGGCGTACAGTCTTTAGAGGCAGTCCATTGCAGTACCAGAAAAAGAATACACACAATGGGCTAAAGTGCTGAAGCATTAAAAACAGTGTAGCTAAAATACAGCAAAGACATAAGTATGCAAACATTTTAGTGCAATCAATTTCACATTTGCAAGCATAAAAGGCTCAGATATACGTTTGAGTCTCTCCTTATGGATCCGAGTTGGCATGATAAAACACTGTCTGTCTGGAACACATATTCCAAAATTCAATTGTAATCCACATGAGGTAAAATTGTAATCCAAACAGGTAATGTGTAATCCACATGGATAATAGAGAATAGCATCAAATAGAGAACCCTTTTGGAAAAGGGGGCTCCTAAATAACCTGAGAAGGGGATAAAAAGGAAAATAGGCGTGCTTAGGTGCAACTGGGTCCTTTCTGCGGAATGGGGGGAGTCCTGACTGACAGGCATGTCCACTCCAGCTGGGTGAGAGTCAAATGGAGGCAATACATTACATTAAAAAGCAGCACACAGAGAACCCTTTCTGCCAAGGGGGTTCCCAAATAACCTGAGAAGGTGGTAAAAAGGAAAATAGGCGCACTTTGGCGCAACAGGGAAATTTCTGCAAAATGGGGGAAGTCCTGACAGCCATGCCCATCTGAGTGAGAGTCAAACGAGGGCAACAGAAACTAAACAAAACAACTGCCAACTAGCATCTTACCCGTCAGGTTCAGTCCATGGTGTGGCTCCCATAGGTCCTCCTGCAGTGTCCTTGACACTGCCAGTAGTTGGGTTCCTCATATGAGGGACCTGAAGTCCTCCTTGCTCGAGCTGCTGCTGAAGCTCATCAGAGGACGCTCCTTCCTCTTTTAGGCCATGCTAGTTGCGGTGGTGGAACTCCAGTGCCCTCTTCTTCCTGAAGTTGGACTTGACCGGGTCCGGGTGGTGGTGACACATGCTGCAGCCATTTTCGCTTTTTCGGATGTTCCTGCCGGGACAGCAGGGGTAAGGACTTCCGGATGCAGCGGTTTCAGAAAGGTTGCATCCAGGAAAGAAGCCCCAGCTTCCCCGGCTGCTGCTGGCTTCATCTTCCACGGCAGCTGATATTGGTGGACCACCTTGGATTGGAAGGTGAACGATAACGTGGTCAGCTAACCCAGCTGTAAGGACTGTGGTGGTGCTGGCAGTCCAGGAATCAGAGGGTCCGGCTGAGGCTGTGGCTTTTCCCTGAACCGGAGGACGGCATCTGGAAACTCCTGCAGGCAGCGCAAGCATCCTGGACCTGGTGGTTCATCCGGCCACACTTCTGGTTCCGTTGTAGGCACCAGAGGCTTTGAAAGGAGGGTAACCCCAGTCGCAAATGGGTCTTTCAGGGACGCCATGGGGGTGTACTCCACCTGATCCCCCACGTATAGGCTATGCCGATGTTGTGGCAGGTATGGCCGTTTCACCGACCTGCGGCCCACAAAATACTCCTTTCCATCCTCATCATCCTGCAGGAAGCCAGACCCTCTCCCAACGGAAAATCAAATCACAGTTCCCTTTCTCCATTCCAATGAAGGATCTTTCGGCCTAGGGTGGTCGAGTACCTGTATGACCCAGTCCTCCACTGCGGTTTTATAGTCCCAGAGGGTCTGTGCATGGGCCATCACAGATGGTGGAACAATTGGGTTCTGGTGTATGGATGGGGTGGATCTCCTGCTGGGCGGCGAAGTGGACGCTCCAGCCGCCTCCGCTGCATGAGCCAAAGCAGACGTTCCAGCCGCAAGAGCCAAAGCAGATGTTCCAGCTGCAGGAGCCAAAGCAGACGCTCCAGCCGCTGGAGCCAAAGCAGACGCTCCAGCCGCTGGAGCCAAAGCAGACGCTCCAGCCGTAGGAGCCAAAGCAGACGCTCCAGCCGCCTCACGAGTCGCAGCAACCTCAGCTGGTGGTAAGGAACACACAGGCACTGAAGCTGGGTTTCTCTGGCAGACTTGTGACACCCTGATGTCTTGAGCGGGTGGTGGTTCAGGTAAGTCGTCTCCAAAATACATCTCGTTCCAATTTGGATGCAGCTGTTTTTTTTAGCCATGATGCTTGCCTCTTGCTCTGAGGTCAGCGCTGATCTAAACTGGTTCAGAGGAGGGTGGAGTAATGAGGGAGGAGTCTTCACTCCCTATACGTGCAAAAAAGTTAGATCCCGGTGGGCTGGGGTGGTTTTTTCCAGTTCTGAGGGGGGCGTATCTTCACACTCCCGGTCTTGCATGGGCGTATTGTCATTGTCTCGCCTCACGGAGAATGCGTACGTTTCTTACGTTTCATACGTATCGTACGTATCGTTAGCATGTTAAATTTTGCAAAGATTTACGAATAATACAAAGTGAATCCAAAGAAATTCGGATTCGCTTTGCAGCTGAAAATTTCCAAGATTCGATACGAATCTACAAAGCGGCGAATAGATTCGCTCATCTCTAGTACTGATGGTTTAATAATGGTTATTATCACCTTATAGCTTGCGTGCTGGCTCTGTTATCTAGTAACATCTACTATATTTGTTGTTTGAAATATAAATTAAGCATAATTATAACTAATGTATCTCTTCATGTAAATATAGTGTCTATGAGAATATTAAATTACTTTGAGGAGCTTGGTGACCAAATATCAACCTATTGGCAGGGCTTACCTAGGAATACATATTGCCATGTGCAGTACCTTCTATTGACGTCCCTTCTACCTAATGTTGTATCATATAGTGTATTGTACACTGTTAACTGTATAAATACCAAAAAAACTACAGAATATAAGTGTATCCCAAAAGGCCAACTGTGGGATTAAGATTGCAAGTTTTAGGTTTCCAGGTTCTTGGAGCACCGAGTGGCTGATCCATGCCCTTGGAGCATCAATTCATCACCAACCACCAATCACCGCCAATCATCTGGCGCTGTGTCTCTGTTCTTGAGCCATTGGTCCAGGTATCAGCACATGTACATAGGATCTGCTGCTGCTTCCTTAGCCGCACAGATACCTACTGTACATGTGGCAATGACGTCAGTATACACCTGGAAGTAGAGGTGAATGATTCATATGAAGGAGTCGAGCAGAGCCTCCATATGAAGTGGCTACTTCAACTTCCAGGAGTACGCTGTCACCACTGATGCATGCACAGTAGGTATTTCTGCTGCTTAGAAATCATGCACCTCTGCACATACCCCACTTTATTTGTACTTATACTTGGACCAGCAGCCCAAGTACAGGAATAAAGGACCATGTGAGATGTCTGACCTGTCAATGAAGGGGGAAGGACGAGTGCATAGAGCTATTAGGTGGTGGCAAAAGTGTGATCCAAGAGCTCGGGACAGCCCCCTGGTGCTCCAAGAACCTCATTTGTATATCTTGCAAAAGTGAATTTTCTCAGGAATAGGCAATGTTGCAAGATAAATAAGGTATCATTTGAATCAGAAGGGTCAACCCTACTATACAGTATATTGGTTTAAAGAGGTTATCCAGTGAAAGATAATTATGACCTATCCTCACATGGCACTCCTGCCAATCAGCTGTTTCAAGGTGCCGCCACGCTCACCGGAGCGCAGAGCTGTATTTATTTATTTATTTTTATTTATTTTATGCACTTATATAGCGCTGCTATATTCCGCAGCGCTTTACAGACATTAGCATCAAGCTGTCCCCAATGAGCCTCACAAGCTGTACATTGTATAGTGGTTGTGCTTGGTATTTCAGCTCAGCCCCATTCTCTTCAATGGGGCTAAGCTGCAACGAGGCCGAGTGACTGATAAACGTGATGTCATATGACCTAGGAAGAGGCCTCAGCACTTACTGAGCCCAAGCTGAGCGCAAGTGACTCCAAAGAGTCACAAAGTCATATTTTTTGACTCTTGGAAGCCAAAGTTCTGGATTGCATGGCATGATAAATTTCCCTGTGTGCCTGAGGGGGGGGGGGGGGGGGGATTGATAGCACAGTGTTAGGTGTCTGTCATTAGGGAAAATACCATTTATTTGTGATACTATCCCATAACTAGATGCATTCTGGTCTAAGCATAGATGTAACATTTGATAACATACACTTCATATGAACCCATGGCCAATAATTCTGAAATGGATTGCAAAAAACACTGGAAAAACAAAAGGGACCTCAAAAGCATTTATTCTAGGTAAACACTTAACAGGCAAATGCAATTCTCTGCAAGATATTGTGAACGAAATTACAGTCCATACTAAATAACCTGTTATACTGATATCAAGCATTTGTCTGCCTAAGAGGCAGGAAAGTAATAATCTGATGTGTGTAAACAGCGATCCCACAGAAGATGTCATTATGCATGCAGACTATAATGCATTTATAGACTTGTTCTTAGTGTTACTCATTTTTCTAAATGGTTTTATTTCTCTAATCTTATTTGTATAGTGTATGATTTATGACCTTGGTAAGCTCTTCTGAGCAGAGGCCTTGTAAATGACTGGCTGTATGCCTTTTTTTAGCATTCTTATTTGATTTTATTTGCTGAGCAAACCCAAGTCCATCAGTTACCTAAACACTGTCTGGACCAGATTTACATGTGCGTAATATATACAGTGTTCTGGTGGTTGTAATGAAATAATATAGTATATTATCTATACATTCACACATATATACATACATATACTGACATGCACACACAATTCTTCATGTACATAAGAGTACATGCATGTGTATATTGGGCAGGGTTGCACCACCAATGAGGCCAGGTGAGGCGATTGCCTCAGGTAGCACCAGGTAGAGGCAAGAGAGGGGAAGCCGAATGGCCATGGGCTAAAGGGATGAGGTTAGGGTAATTGGCTTTGGGGACCGAGGGGCGCCATTTCAGTTTTTGCCTCACGCAGCAGAAAGGTTAGGTGCACCCCTGATATTGGGTCCTCGGCCTGTAGGCCAGTGGTGATCATCCAGATGTATTGTGCCTTATCGGCCTTATAAACTATGTTACATAAATAACTTTCAAAGAAAAAATGTTTTGTTTCTTTTGTTGCCAAAAAGAGAACTTCCAAAATCATTTGAAGGAACATAGATCACTGGCATATAAAAAGCATATATATATATATATATATATATATATATATATATATACACACTGTATACACTGTAGAGATATATATATATATATATATATGCACATAACTCTGAAAGAGACCATAGTACATCCATTACAGAGAAGGACACAGTAGTTTTGCATTAGGTGTGAGTGAATATAACTAGGCATGAGAGAATCGACTTTGGATGAAACATCCAAAGTCGATTTGTTCAATACTGTACAGAGACAACCCTCTTAACGCATATTTAACTAGAGATGAGTGAAGTTTTCAAAAATTTCTTCAAAAAAATGGCTTACGAATGAATTAATCAGATCTATCTTGGCCTGCAGTTAAAGGGGTTTTCCATGAGTTAAAGGGGTGTTCCCATCTTAGACAATGGGGGCATATCGCTAGGATTTGTCCCCATTGTCCGATAGGTGTGGGTCCCACCCCTATATCAAAAACAGAGCGGGGAGCGCTGCGCCTGGAGGACCCCGGGTTTCCAGGGGTCCTGCCACCACCAGACGCAGATCCCCGCTGTTCCTATAGAAATGAATGGGAGCGCACCACGCATGCGCGGGAACCGCTCCCATTCATTTCTATGTAGCCGATGAAAATAGCCGAGCCAGTGCTCGGCTATTTTCGGCGGCCCCATAGAAATGAATAGAGGGCGGCTGCGCATGTGCAGTGCGCCCTCCTTCACTTTTGGGGCTCCGTTCTCGATATAGGTGAGGATCCCAGTGGTGGGACCTGCACCTATAAGACAATGGGGGAATATCTCTAGGATCTCTGTCTAAGATGAGAATAACCCTTTAACTACTGATGACCTATCCTCAAGATATAAGGACATAAGGACATGGAGGCAATGCCAATAAAGTAGCAGAGAAAAAAAGATTCTTTTAATCCATGTTGTGGCAGTGTAAACATATGCTTTTGAATCCCTTCTGTTCGCTGTAGAATGACTGTGCGTCACTATTAGGCTTAGTTCAGAGAAGTAATGACGGCTTGGGACAATCCACCTTAGGTGGGCACAAGCCATCAGTTCTCTGAAATGTTCAGAGTCCACTATATGGAAAAAGAAGGGCTGTAGTAGCAGTAACTTGGCCAGGAGCATGTTCAGCTTCTGCACCGTTGGATGAGTGCACACATACTGTTGTCTCTTTGCAATCGCCTCGGTGAGCAATTGCTGACGAAACACGTGACAAGGAGTAGAAGGACAATGAGGAACATCAGGGGCAATAGATGAATGGAAGGAATGACAGCTTTCTTCTGCTGAGGTTGAGGAGCCCTGACTGCTGGAGAAGGCATATGGGCCACTTGGAGATGCAGCAGTTACTGGGTCAGGCTCTACCACTACATTGGTGTCACAGTTTTCCCAGGCCACTTTATGGTGACGCTCCATGTGTTGACACAGGGCCACGGTGCCAACATTAGTACCCTCACTGCGCTTCACCATCTGCCTACATATCCTGCATACCACCATGCTGACATCCTCAAGTGACTTGATAAAAAATTCCCACACTCCCACACAGATTAAGAATGAATGGTGCAGCAGGTGAACAAGATGAACAGGGCGGTTACACTGAGCCTGTACTGTCCCTGTAGTCTCACTATGCTCTTCCAACAGTGTCTAAAAACTCCCTACGATCTCCCTACATGGTCCCTATCCAACATTCTACAATTAAAAGCTTGCTAAAACACTGTCCCTAGCGCTTGCCACATCTCTCCCTATGTTCAGCTCAGAGGAAAATAGCAGATACCACACTGGATGAGGTTTTTATAAGGCTGTGACATCACAGGGGATGGCTATCTGTTGAGTGTCTGGCAACATGACATTATGGGTCATATTACGTTCCCAGGCTTCTTATTTTCACTTTGTAACATGTGTAGCTGCCATTTTAGGAAATGAGTCATTACCACGAAGCACAAGGAAAATCTAATTTTTCCTTAAATTGGGATCAAAGTCAATTTGTTTCACCTGTTTTGCTTAACACTAATCACAACCATTGTGAGAATAGACATCTCAATACACAATATCATAAAACCATGTTTTTTTTTGTTTTTGTTTTTTCTTTAAGAAATCTGGTTATCGCGCCCAAAACATCTCGGGATCTGCCAAGTTAAAAGTAAAGATAAGGAAAGGAATATCTGTACAGACACGCTGACACAAAACTCCTTTTTCTATCAGAATTACAAACGGACCCAGGGCACGTTTGCAACACTGTTTACAAGTGTTGTTCACTTTCACACGAGCGGATGCCGTGCGTGGAATCCGCTGTGTGAAAGAGTATCAAGCCCCATGCAGGACAGCAGAGACACGGAGCATTAACATGACTGATAGTGCTCTGTGCCTCTCTGTGATCTTTTTACTACAAAATCACAGCGATATAAAGTTGTCACTGTGATTTTGTAGTAAAAAGGTCACAGAGAGGCACAGAGCATTATCAATCATGTTAAAGGGGTTCTCCGAGTTATAAATATTGATGACCTATCCTCAGGATAGGTCATCAATATCAGATCGGCAGGGGTCTGACACCCGGCATCCCCGCCGATCAGCTGTTTGAAGAGGAGGCACGCGCCATATCAGCGCTGCCTCCTCTTCATTGTTTACATGCTGGCCGACACGGGGGTAGTGGTGAGTAGGTGTAATTACCAGGGGCGTACATAGAAATCATTGGGCCCCATAGCAGGAGTCTGAATAGGGCCCCCCAGCTCCGCCTACTACCCACCTTTGGCCTATCCCACTAACTGCCCTGGCTCCTCCCTCATCACCCCTCCCTTTTTCCTGTGGATAGGGGATAACGTCAAACAACTGGAATACCCCTTTAAAGCGGGAATATCCAACCTGCGGCCCTCCAGCTATTGCAACTACAAGGCAGGGCATGCAAAGAAGTTTAGTTTTGCACCAGATGGAGGTTGGGTGTCCCTGACAAAGTGTATCTAAACTTTTAAATAAAGTTTATTAAAACCTATTGTAGGTACCTAAAAATGACATTTTCTAACACTTTTTTCTCTAGGAGAAATAGGCGCTGAATTCAGGTGCCTAAAGCACTTTATAAACCGTACTCTCATACACCAATGACATGACAGTGGTGTATGGGAGTAAGGATCTCACTGGGGCTGCAGCGAGTGATCTACAGCACACATCACTACTCCTGCCTGTCAGCTTTGGTAAAGCCGGGCACAGATGGGCTATGTCAGGCTTTAGCAGAGTGGGCACAGGGCGCCATATATATGAGAGCACAGCTGAGCGAGTGCAGGGCAGGGGCCCGCATACACATCGCTCATCCTGCCTATGCCCACTGTGCTAAAGCCTGACACAGTCCATCCCCCCACATCTGAAGTCATTTTGCTGCTGATACTCAGTGTGCACTAGGCCCCCCCACAGTTCATGGTGAGGGAAGACAGCCCTTTGGACAGCCACACTGTCCTCTATATGAGTTTGAACAGTAAGCAGAGTTCATGGGAGGAGGGAGGGAGCACACTGTCCCTTATATACAGAACAGTGTGACAACCCCCCAGCTTTCCCCCACACACACGTACACCTCCCAAACTCTGCTTGCTTCTTCCCCAGCAGAGCCCAGCCTCTTTCCCCCACTAACAATCCACCTATTAACTTTTTTTAAACACAGAAGCACTCACATTGTCTGTGGCACACATTGGCAAGTCTCAGAAACTTGCTAGCAACGCTGGGAGCTGGAGTCTGGTGGCTTCTCTGAAGACTGCCAAGTCCCGCCCTCTCAGTTCTGTCTGCTGCTGTGATGCACCAGCCAATCAGCAGCAGAAGCTTAGCACTGCTAAATGCTGATTGGTCAGTGCAGCGCCCAGCAAACAGAGGAGAGTGAGCCCTCCCCTAGCTGCAGTGATGGCTACAGGGACATCCTATGCACACAGTGTATGTAAGGGGGATATGGGGGAGGAGAGCAGAGTGGAAGCAGGGGCCGTCCGTGCCCCAGATAGGACTATGGCAATGGCTATTTTCCGTACGCCCCACAACGGCACTAAGCAGGAGGGAACCCCGCCTCCCAGGGACAGGAAACAACTAGGAGAATCAAATGGTTAAATAGCCTCCTCCTCTTACCATCTCCAGTTGTTTCCTGTCCCTACGGGATGCTGGAGAATCTGCAGGAGTTCCCTCCTGCTCGTTTGGACGCCCAGCCTACCTTTGTTCCCAGAATCTCTGGAGGGCTGTGGCAGGGAGTGGATCCAGGGGCAAAGAGATCGGTCCCTCCTCTCCTTTGGCGTCAGTCCCGCGTGTTTGCGGGCAGCTCCGGGCTTCCTGCGCCTTCCGGTGGGTTGGCGCGGCAGGGCTGCCGGCATCGCGTTCCCTGGGCCGGGTATCGCGAGACCGGGTCATGTGACATCACGCCGACGCGGCTGGTCACGTGACCCGGAACTAGGATAAAATGCCGGCATTTGCAGCAGGGATGGCGGCTTCTTCGGCATACAGCGTCCTTTCTGCCTCCTGGACCTCCTACTTAGCCATGTCGCTCCCTGAGAAGTCTGCTGAAGCCCTGAAGGCCCCCAGCCCGGTAAGCCTCCTCAAAATTTCAGAAGTAAATGTGTTTGGCACGTTGTGGGGTGGTTCTTGTTTAGGTGATGGGTTCCCCTTATGTCTACCTCCTGTTCAGGAGAGTCTGATTTCTGCCTTATCTTAATATCTTGCAGACCAGAGATGTCAGCAAGCAAGGGGAACCCTCATCCAAAAGAAAGTGTGCTATCTGCAAGAAAATATTGCCAAGCCAGTTCAAGAAACCCCTTTGTCAGCGATGCACTGATAAACTGCTGGCTGATGAGACCCCTTCTCTGGTAGACTCCTTGAGATCTATCATCAAGGAAGAAGTTAGCTCTGCTATAGATTCCAGACTGGCTATGATACCTCAGAAGCCTTCCTCATCTAGATCCCTTCTGGACGCACCACCGGAGCCAGAGATGGATTTTGATGAAGGAGAGATCTCCTCTGACTCCAGTTCCGATTCCTCTGAAGATAATTCAGGGAGACCATTATGCTCTGTGGAGGACACAGACTCCTTATTAAAAACCATACGTGCTACTATGAATGTGGAGGATGTGAAAGAGCCCCATTCAGTACAGGACCAAATGTTCAGGGGGTTAGGAGACAGAAAGAAACGAGTCTTTCCACTCCATGATAATATAAAGAAATTAATCCTCAATGAATGGAGAGACCCGGAGAAGAGATCTGGTACCTCTAAAGTCTTCAAGAGAAAATATCCGTTCGATGAGTCTGAAACCTCTCTATGGGATAAGACCCCTAAGATAGATGCTCCTGTTGCCAGAATTTCGAAGAAATCGGCATTGCCCTTTGAGGACGTTGGCCTGTTGAGAGATGCTATGGATAAAAAATGCGAGTCGGTATTGAAGAAGTCTTGGGAAACTTGTGCCTCCATGTTGCGTCCTAGCATTTCCGCAACGTGCACTGCCAGAACCCTTTCAGTTTGGCTTAACCAACTCGAGGAACATTTGGTTTCTGGCACCCCCAGAGAAGACATTGTTTCGTCCCTCTCGGTCCTAAAGCAGGCGACGAATTTCTTGTCCGATGCCTCGGCGGATCTAGTAAAATTATCCGCTAGATCTGTGGCCCTTTCTAACTGTGCCAGAAGATCTATCTGGCTCAGGTCCTGGTCGGGTGACAACACCTCTAAGAACCGGCTCTGCAGTATTCCTTGTGAGGGAGACAGGCTGTTTGGATCCACCTTGGACGACATTTTAGAAAAAGCAGCTGACAAGAAAAAGGGGTTTCCTTCAGAAACGAGATTTTTCCAGCAGAGGCGTCTTTTTCGGGGCCAAAGAAAGAGCAGGCAGGATCAAAAGAAATAGGATAGTTCCTCCTGGCAGCCCTCTAGAGGTAGAGGAAGAGGATTTTTATTTAATCCAGAAAGAGCCAAACAGTCCTCCCAATGACGCCAGGACCCCAGTGGGGGGAAGATTAAAAAAGTTTCTCCCCGCCTGGGAAAAGATTACAGATTCTCCTTGGATCATAAGCCTAATCCGTCAAGGATTTCTTCTGGAATTCTCGTCTCCTCCCCCAGAGAGGTTCCTAATAAACAGAAGACTCGTCGCACAGAGACAGCAGGTTCTGGAATCACAAATCCAGATGTTGCTACAGAAGGAAGCAGTAGTTCCGGTTCCCCTAGAACAAAGGGGATCAGGATTTTACTCACCAATTTTCCTAATAAAGAAACCCAACGGCACCTACAGAGCTATCATAAATCTGAAGGATCTAAATCTCCATTTACAATACAAAAAATTCAAGATGGAGACAGTCAGGTCTACAATCAACTTGCTGTTCCAGGATTGCCTGATGATTACACTCGACCTAGCAGACGCATATTATCATGTGCCCATTCATGCCAGTCACCAAAAGTTCCTTCGGTTTGCAGTACACTTTCAGAACGAAGTACTGCACCTCCAGTTTCAGGTACTTCCGTTTGGCCTATCATCGGCCCCCCGTATCTTCACCAAGCTTATGGCGGAGGTGTCGGGGTTTCTGCACCACCAAGGGATCCTTTTCATTCCATACTTGGACGATTTCCTTATTGCGGCCAGGTCAACGGAATCAGTCCTCCAACATCTGGAGATAGTGAAGTCCACTCTTCTGTCTCTCGGATGGCTACTAAATCTGGAGAAGTCAGATTTGATCCCCAGCGGCCGAAAGATATTCCTAGGAATCCTCCTAGACTCCAACCTAATGAAGTCCTTTTTGCCGGATCAAAAGATCCTGAACATGATCTCAAGATTCTCTCTCTTCCAGGCCCGGCGAAAATCTTCGTTCAGGGAGATAATGGAGATCCTGGGTCTAATGACATCCGCCATCCCGGCGGTAAATTGGGCCCAGTTCCATTCAAGACGGCTCCAGGATTTTCTTCTATCAACTTGGGACAGAAGCAAGTTTTCCCTGGATCTCAAGGTTGCTGTTCCCCAGAGGGTAAGATGCTCTCTCAGTTGGTGGTTGATTGCGAACAACCTGAACCAGGGACTTCAGTGGAGAGCACAGGATCAAGTCATTATCACCACGGACGCAAGCGGGTCAGGCTGGGGTGCCCAATGTCAGGGTCAAATGTCTCAGGGGAGCTGGAGTCCAGATCAGCTTGCTCTGTCATCAAATGCCAAGGAGCTGCTGGCAGTATTTCTGGCCCTAAAGGCCTTTCTTCCTCAAGTTCAGGGAAGAGATGTAAGAATTCTTTCCGACAACAAGGCAACTGTGGCATACCTCAACAAACAGGGCGGAACAAGAAGCAGGTACCTTTGCAGGACAGCCTTCTCCCTTTTTTCCTGGGCTCAAGAATATATCGCCTCCTTATCTGCAGTTCATGTGAGAGGAGTAGAGAATTCCCTAGCAGACTTTCTAAGCAGGAAGACTCTCAGTCCAGGAGAATGGAGTCTTCAAAAAGATGTGTTCAGACAGATCTGCTGCAGATGGGGTACTCCGGTGGTGGACCTATTTGCTTCCAGAACCAATGCACAGTTGAGCAGATTTTTTTCCCTCTCTTTCAGAGACTGTCCGGATCAGGTGGATGCCTTCTCGGGTCCTTGGCCAGGGGGCCTCTTGTACGCCTTCCCTCCCATATCCCTGATTCCCAGGGTATTGACGAAGATAGTCGAGGAAGAGGGCCAGTTGATTTTAATTGCTCCCTTTTGGCCGAAGAGGACTTGGTTCCCCCTGCTCCTACGCCTCTCGGGAGGAGACTTCTGGCGTCTCCCGCAGGACCAAAACCTTCTTCAGCAGGGCCCGGCTCTCCATCCAGCACTTCGTCAACTAAAACTGACGGCTTGGAGATTGAGCGTGACATCTTGAGGGCTAGGGGCCTTTCGGAGGCGGTGGTCGGGACCTTGTTACACAGTAGGAAGCCGGTCACCTCTAAAATATACCTAAGAACATGGCACGCCTTCCTTCGCTTTGCCGGGGATTCCTACAACCCTGAGTGTCCTCCAGATGTAAGAGTGATTCTGGACTTTCTTCAGAAGGGTCTAGAGGACGGGTTAAGGGTCAGTACCCTTAAAGTCCAGGTGGCAGCTTTAAGTGCCTTTCTTGATATTAGGATTGCAGAGTATAGTTTAATTAGGCGTTTCTTTAAGGGAGCTGGTCGGTTATATCCCTCCTTTAGGTCCAAAGTTCCCCCTTGGGATCTGAATCTAGTTTTATCTGTACTGATGGATTCCCCCTTCGAGCCTATCTCGGAGATTCCCCTCAAGCTTCTGTCCTTCAAAACAGCCTTTTGATTGCCATCACTTCAGCCAGGAGGGTGGGGGAGATCCAGGCTTTCTCCTGTAAGGCCCCTTATTTGACTATTTTGGAGGATAGAATTGTTTTAAGACATGAACCGTCTTTTTTACCTAAAGTATTCTCGAAATTTCATTGCCAACAGGAAGTCTCATTACCTACCTTTTGTCCACAGGCTAAGTCGAAAAAGGAGGGTTTGTTCCACCATCTTGATGTTAGAAGATGCGTCCTGGCCTACCTGTCTGCCACAGAAGGTTTTAGAAAATCGGACCGACTACTAATCCAGTTTGCGGGGCAAAACAAGGGCCAGAGCGCGTCTAAGACTTCCATAGCTCGCTGGATTAGGCTTACCATTGCCATGGCTTATTCGGAGAAAGGTCTTTCTCCGCCACCAAACCTCAAGGCCCATTCTACCAGGGCCATATCTACTTCCTATGCTGAGGGGGCTTCAGCTTCCATTACTCAGATTTGCCAGGCTGCCACCTGGGCCAGCCCGTCCACTTTTTTCAGGCACTATAAGTTGGACGTGGTGTCTAATAACGATCTATCGTTCGGTAGAAAAGTTTTGTCTGCCGTGGTCCCCCCCTAGATATTGTTGATTCCTTTGTTAATCCTCCTGCTTAGTGCCGTTGTGGGGCGTACGGAAAAGATGATAATTACTTACCGGTAATTGGATTTTCCGTTTAGACCCACAACGGCACTGGGGGTTTCCCTCCCTTTTTGAGTTTTCTATTTTTATGTTGTGGTATTTGTTATATGTCTTTATACCTTCTGGTGAATATAATAAATATACCATGTTTGCATTATTCCTATGTCCTTGGATACTTACTGGAGATGGTAAGAGGAGGAGGCTATTTAACCATTTGATTCTCCTAGTTGTTTCCTGTCCCTGGGAGGCGGGGTTCCCTCCTGCTTAGTGCCGTTGTGGGTCTAAACGGAAAATCCAATTACCGGTAAGTAATTATCATCTATAACATAATTCACAAATGGAGAAATTGCAGGGGGCGGGGCTTTCTATCCACTCCGGGCCCCCCCCTGCCACGGGCCCCGTAGCAGCTGCGTACCCTGCCTATATTGGCGGTACGCCACTGGTAATTACACCTAACTGCCCCATTCATTTCTATGGATAGAATCGCTTCCATAGACTTGTATGGGAGCGATTCTTCCCATAGAAATGAATGGGGCAGTGAGGTATAATTACACATACTCACCACTACCCCGTTACGGCCAGCATGTAAACAGTGAAGAGGAGGCAGCGCTGATACGGCGCGCGCCTCCTCTTCAAACAGCTGATCTGCGGGGGTGCCGGGTGTCGGACCCCTGCCGACCTGATATTGATGACCTATCCTGAGGATAGATCATCAATATATATAACTCGGAGAACCCCTTTAATGCTTCGTGTCTCTGATGTCCGGAATGGGGCTTGACACTCTTTCATGCAGCAGATTCCATGCACGGCATCCGCTCGTGTGAAAGAGCCCTTAGTCTCTAGAAATCTGACGACAGGTTGACCTTACATATGTATGAGATGGAGAACTCGGTGAAAGTGACATTATAGGGGTATGAAGAGAACCTCATCCATTATTAATTATATGCTTCTCAACTTCTAAAAATGGCCTAATAAATTGATGCTTATATGTTTTATGAATCTTCTGAAAAAATGTTATCAGTAATAGATAAATAAGTCAAATGACAAAGAAATGTCCCTAATACAATATGAAATGTAGTACATTATACTTTCATTTAGCTAGGAAATAATACAGAGGAGAACGCCATCAATTCATTGATAATGGTAAAAGCTTCATTTAAAACAGGAAGGTAGAAAAATATTTTCCATTAAATCCCGGAGTATTATTACAGTCTATGCCTCATTAAACCATTGTTTTCTTCATAGAAGGTTGTCTCATTCATCTTCTAAAATACAGTAAAGTACTGTAGGTCCCTGATCTATTCCCCTTTGTAAAAGAAACCCTAACGCTGCAAAGTAGATTTTTCAAACACAAGAAAGGAGCCACTTTCATGTTACATGTGCACAATTTTCCATTTAAATGCAGATTGTAACTTTCTGCTAAATAAGAGCAGGGAATTTTTCTATTAAAATGCTAATCGGACTGTTAACTTTAACTTGGGAAGTGTTTCAGAGAAAAACATAGATAGGATGGTTTACATACAGTACCTTCAGGTTATTCTTTTGAAAGACAACGCTTAACCTATGTGGCTTCGTCAATAAAAACAGGGTTTTCTCATTAGAGGGGTAAAGCTATAGAATTATCTCAAATGCTTTCCATTTGTTTACTTCAACATTTCCCAAGGTCATATTTTTCTTTATTCTGCAGTTTTCAGGAACAATCTAATACGTCTGTATTTATAAACAGGGCTTCACTGTTACTTTTTATTTCTATTGGTTTGTGAATATCTTTTATGCACAGTAGGTAAACTTGGATACATAAAAATTGGTTGAAATGACTCTACCTCTAGTCTTGTCTCCAGAGATTCCATAAAGGAGGAAGAGAGGAATCAAAGGAAACAACCAAATTTGTGGGGTTTGTATCTGTAGCGAGCACTAAAATTCTCGGGTGCTCGTTATTCGAGTCGAACTTTTCCCGATGCTCGGGTGCTCGTTTCGAGTAACGAACCCCATTGAAGTCAATGGGAGACTCGAGCATTTTTGCAGGGGACCAAGGCTCTGCCTAGGGAAGGCTGGGTGAAAACCTGGAAACCTCAGAAAATGATGGAAACATCACGGAAATGGACAGGAAACAGCAGGGGCAGCATGCATGGATGCCTCTGAGGATGACTAATCCCACCATTACCCCAAATTCTCCTAGTGAGGCATGTGTGGTATCGATTCTTCTCAGTTTAAAATCGTATACGTCCCCTATCTTGGGACCATATATTTCATGGATTTTTCGAACACGGAAAAGGAAAAAGAGCTTGCTCTGGCCAGGGGAGTGTCTTTTCTACTGCAGCTAAGGGGACATGTCCATGCTCTGCCTATCACAGGTCAGGAGCCAATTAAAAGAGGAACAAACAAAAATCAGTATAATATCTGTATTCTTCTCAGTTTAATACCGTATATGGCAGCTATCCGGAAAAATAGTTTGGAGAGAGAGAAAGATAGGAAAAAGACGTAAGTTGTTTGGAGAGAGGGCCTGTAGGTGGACCTCCGGAAAAATTATTTAGAGAAAGGGCCTGTAGGTGGACCTCTGGAAAAATTGTTTGGAGAGAGGGCCTGTCGGTGGACCTCTGGAAAAATTGTTTGGAGACAGGGCCTGTAGGTGGACCTCCAGAAAAATTATTTAGAGAGAGGGCCTGTAGGTTGATCTCCGGAAAAATTGTTTGAAGAGAGGGCCTGTAGGGGGCCCTCCTGAAAAATTGTGGTAAAAGAGTGCCAGTTGGACCTCTAAAAAATGGCGTTTTTTTGGTCAGCATTAGGCAAAGACAACAAGAAGGAGGAGGAGGAGGAGGAGTAGGAGGAGTAGAGAAGAGGAATCAGATACATAAGTTATTTAAATCTTTAGCTGCTTTCCCCCGGAGGAGATTTGAATTCCGGTGAAATCCAGGCTTTGTTCATTTTAATAAGCGTCAGCCTGTCAGCGCTGTCAGTTGACAGGTGTGTACGCTTATCGGTGATGACGCCACCAGCTGCACTGAATACCCGCTCTGACAGCACGCTAGCGGCAGGGCAGGCCAGCACCTCCAAGGCGTACAGCGCCAGTTCAGGCCACGTGTCCAGCTTTGAAACCCAGTAGTTGTATGGAGCAGAGTGATCGCTACGGACGTTGGTATGGTCAGCTAGGTACTCCCTCACCATCTTTCTGTACAGCTCCCCCCTACTCTGCCTAGACTGGGGACAGGTGACAGTGTCTTGCTGGGGTGACATAAAAGTGGCAAAGGCCTTGGAGAGCGTTCCCCTGCCAGTGCTGGACAAGCTGCCTGCTCGCCTCCTCTCCCCTGCTACTTGGCCCACAGAACCATGCCCTCTGCCGCTAGCAGCGTCAGATGGGAAGGATTGTTTCAGCTTGTGCACCAGGGCCTGTTGATATCTATTCACTCTCATACTCCTTTCCTCTGCAGGGATGAGAGTGGAAAGGTTCTGCTTGTACCGTGGGTCCAGGAGAGTGAACACCCAGTAATCGGTGTTTGAAAAAATGCTTCTAACACGAGGGTCACGGGATAGGCAGCCTAACATGAAGTCTGCCATGTGCGCCAGAGTCCCAATACGCAAGAATTCCCTCTCCTCACTGGCCTGACTCTCCATTTCCTCCTCCTCCTCCTCTTCAGCCCATACACGCTCAAGAGTTAAGAAGGACTGAGCACTGGTACCCTCTTCTGTCTCGCAGACATTCTCCTCCTCTTCCTCCTCATCCTCATTCCCCTCCTCCGATACGCGCTGAGAAACAGACCGGAGGGTGCTCTGGCTATCAAGCAACGTATCTTCCTCCACTGTCTCTTGTGACAAGCACAAAGCATCCGACTTTATGCTGAGCAGTGAGTTTTTCAACAGGTAAAGCAGCGGGATGGTGAGGCTGATAATGGCGGCATCGCCGCTGACCATCTGTGTTGACTCCTCAAAGTTGCTCAACACCTGGCAGATATCAGACATCCACGTCCACTCCTCATTGTAGACTTGAGGAATCTGACTGACCTGACTACCAGTTCTGGTGGAAGTTGACATCTGGCAGTCTACAATTGCTCTGCGCTGCTGGTAAACTCTGGATAACATGTTTAATGTCGAATTCCATCTCGTGGGCACGTCGCACAACAGTCGGTGAGCGGGCAGTTGTAGGCGGCGCTGCGCTGCCCTGAGAGTGGCAGCATCTGTGCTCGACTTGCGGAAATGCGCACAGATGCGGCGCACCTTGGTGAGCAAATCAGACAGATTGGGGTATGTCTTGAGGAACCACTGAACTATGAGATTGAACACATGGGCCAGGCATGGCACATGTGTCAGTCTGCCGAGTTGCAGAGCCGCCACCAGGTTATGCCCGTTGTCACACACAACCATGCCTGGCTTGAGGTTCAGCAGTGCCAGCCACACATCGGTCTGCGCCGTGATGCCCTGTAACAGCTCTTGGGCGGTGTGGCTTTTGTCACCTAAGCTCAGCAGTTTGAGCACTGCCTGCTGGCGCTTACCCATGGCACTGCTGCTGCGCCTAGAGCTACCGACTGAAGGCGCCGTGCCCACGGATGGTAATTCGGTGGAGGAGGAGGAGGAGGGGTCGGAGGAGGAGGCATAGTACGTCTGAGAGACCATGACCGAGGTAGGCCCCGCAATTCTCGGTGTGGGCAGTACATGAGCGGCCCCAGGGTCAGTCTCGGTCCCAGCCTCCACCAAGTTAACCCAATGTGCCATCAGTGAGATATAGTGTCCCTGCCCAGCAGCACTTGTCCACGTGTCCGTGGTTAGGTGGACCTTCTCAGAAACAGCGTTGGTCAGGGCACGGATGATGTTCTCTGACACGTGCTGGTGTAGGGCTGGGACGGCACATCGGGAAAAATAGTGGCGGCTGGGGACCGAATACCGAGGGGCAGCCACCGCCATGAGATTGCGAAAGGCCTCGGTCTCTACCAGCCTATAGGGCAGCATCTCCAGGCTCAGCAATTTGGAGATGTGGACGTTGAGGGCTTGGGCATGTGGGTGGGTGGAACTGTATTTCCTCTTGCGCTCCAGCGTCTGCTGTAAAGACAGCTGAACGCTGCGCTGGGACACATTGGTGGACACTGTGGAGGATCGTGGAGGTGAAGGTGTGGTTTTCCGGCGGGAGGCGCTCGTGCTGGGGTCCTGGGCAGGGGGTTGACTAGCAGAGGCAGCGAGTGACACAGGGGAAGGAGCAGTGGTGTGACCCGCAGGAGGTGGTGAACGGCCTTGGTTCCATTGAGTGGGGTGTTTAGCACTCATATGCCTGCGCATGCTGGTGGTGGTTAGGCTAGTAGTGGTGGCACCCCTGCTGATCCTGGTGTGGCACAGGTTGCACACCACAGTCCGTCGGTCATCCTCACTTTCTTTAAAGAACCTCCAGACTTGCGAACATCTAGGCCTCGCCACGGGAGCTTCACTACGTGAAACAGTTGCTGCTGATGCACCAGCTCTGGCCCTGCTTCTCCCTCTGGCCACACCACTGCCTCTTCCAACCTGTTCTGGTGCAGCACTCGCCTCCGCCTCAGAAGCACTGTCTTCACTCGGCTTATCAACCCAGCTTGGGTCAGTCACCTCGTCATCCTCCGATTCCTCAGTCTGCTCCCCCCTCGGACTTCCTGCCCTGACAACAACTTCACCACTGTCTGACAACCGTGTCTCCTCATCGTCCGACACCTCTTTAGAAACTTCTTCCACTAAGTCAACATTGTCATCATCATCATCACCCACAGACTGCGACAGTTGGAAAACTTGGGCACCGGGAACGAGGTCAGCAGCAACCTGAGAAGTGGTTTGTGACTCTGGGAAGGGTCCAGAAAACAGTTCCTGAGAGTATGCCGGATCGCATTCCAAATTTTCCTGGGAGGGGGCAGACTGGGGGGGGAGGAGGTTGAGGTGGAGGAGCCAGAGGTGTGCTCCCTTGGGTAACGTGGGTGGACTGCGTGGAAGACTGACTGGTGGACAAATTACTTGAAGCATTGTCTGCAATCCACGACATCAGCTGTTCGCACTGTTGTGGTTTCAACAGTCCTCTACCACGTGTCCCTGTAAGTTGAGACATGAAGCTAGGGAGTGTAGCTCTGCGTCGTTCCCCTGCTCCCTCATCAGCAGGTGCTGTCTCACCCTGCCCAGGACCACGGCCTCTGCCCCCTGCAGTAATTGAATGTTCACGCCCACGCCCTCGTCCTCGACCCTTAGCCCTGGGGTTCAACATTTTCTGTATATAAGTGTATTATATAAAAAAAATAAAAATAAATGGGCCTGCTGTAAAGAAACCCACAAACTTGTTCAGTCTGGTTTAATTAAGTGACGTACAGAATGTGTCAACTGGACAGAAAATACGTATTGTAGTGAGTGGACAGCTGAACACACAGAATGGTTCCACGCAGCTGTGTGAAATGGATTTGTATCACTGAGCTAAAACAACAAAAAAACTATTTTTTTTATATATATTTTTTTTTTTATATTTTTTTTGTTTTGTTTTTTTTGGAACGTGACGTGCAGAAACTATCGTAGACTTAACTCACACCCTGCTGACGGTGGCTATTTTGACTGCGACCCAGACAAATGTCGCACAGAGATTTTTGTGATCAAGCTATATACGTGAGAGCAAAACACCTTGTTGGATTAAGTGACGTACAGAAAGTGTCACCTGGACAGAAAATACCGATTGTAGTGAGTGGACAGCTGAACTGTGACAAACAGAATGGTTCCACGCAGCTGTGTGAAATGGATTTGTATCACTGAGATATAACAATAATAAAAAAAAAGGGTTATATATGGCGATAGCTGCACTACTAGTGCCAGCCAGCCAAGCCAGGAGACAAAAAAAATGTCTTGTAGCCCTTAGAAGGGCTGTTGGGTTCTTGGGAGATCACTCCTGCCTAACAAAGAACTAAATGCAGGCCCTAACACTCTCCCTGAAACGCAGCAGCTCTATCCCTAACGACATCCAGACAGCATCTGAGCCGAGCACCGCGGGCAGTCACTAGTATATTCCAGGGTCACCTGATCAGGCCAGCCAACCCCTGCTATCAACATGTAAGGGCCCCACGTGATGCTGGGTGTACCGCAGAGTCTCCTGGCTTGTGATTGGCTGAGTTTATAGGCGCCAAAAATGCACAATGCGGAAGTTGCCATTTCCTCGAGCATGGCGAGATACTCGTCCGAGCAGCGAGCACTTACGAGTACCGTAATACTCGAACGAGCACCAAGCTCGGACGAGCATGCTCGCTCATCTCTAATAACCAGGAAAACAACGTTTAAATAGTGAACTTATTCCTTTTTCATGTGAGTCAATTGTTTGTAAATTTTTATGCCTTCAAGAAAATTGACTATGAAAGAAGCATTTTTATTCTCCAGCCCATTAGGCTACATTCAAATATATCAATTGTGCCTGGCCAGTTGTTTTATGTAGAGTCAGACACAACTGCTATATGTGGACTGTTCTTCAGTGTAGAGATCTGCCGTCTCAACACCGATAGCTCTGGACAGAAAAACTAAGCATGCCGAGTTTTTCTTTCCGGCGCTATTTGTCAACCAGCATGATGTGCCGGATGTATGGGATCAGTTCTGGCTCAGTTCCCCTCTGGCTTTTTCTGCTTCACGCCAGAGGGAAACTGATCCAGAAAGCCAGACATAAAGGAGGCCTGAGAAAGGTAAATAATGTAAATTGTAGTGAAGGTCATCTTCTTATCAGTAGCAGGGGTTTTGAGTTATCGTTGCCCTTCAGGTCCTAAGGTAAACTGTGTGAAGACCTTTTCAAACAGCTAATGGGTTTTTGGACCCCCACCGATCAGATGCTATACAGAGAATAGGTCATCAGTAACAAAGACTTTAACCCAATAATGATGAATAATCACTTATACTTATATCAGAAAATGATCAAGGATCAATATCTGTCTTAGAGCTAATGCACATGGCCGTTGCCCGGTCATGCCTGTATTGCGGCCTGCAAACAGTGGGTCCGCAATACATAAGTACCGCCCGTGTGCACCCTGCATCACGGATGTGGACCCATTCACTTGAATGGGTCCACAATCTGGAAGGTCGGTGCGGAACGAAGGCATGGAACACCACATTTCTGTCCGTGCCACCGTACAGCAAAAAAGTAGTGCATAAACTACTTTTTTGCAGTGTGGACCATCGGATGCGGATCGCATTAAAGTGAATGGGTCCGCGATCCGCATGCGGCTGCTTTATGATCGGTGCCCTGCATGGGCCCAGCCGGCACACATTTGTTTGCATGAGCCCTTACAGGGAACACTTATTTTAATTAATTTATTATAAAAATAAAAAAAAGGCTTGCTCAAGTTGACCATAGTGTTATGTATATGGATGTGTGATATAGCTGTATACCACTATTTATAGTAGTATTGTACTCATATGTTTTTAAGCTCCCCACATACACCGGAATCCAGGTGCCACTGCAACTTCTACACCACATTTTTACTGTTTCTATTCATTCTATTTGCAACATATTGCACTATTATTATTATTATTATTATTATTATGCAATATTATAATTTAAATATGTTGCACACAGACCATGCACCAAATGCCCCATTACAGCGAGCCATAGTATCCCCTTAACAGTGTCAGACACAGATCTCCTCTTCCCAGCCTTGGCCACACAGCAGGCACCTATAAATCTGCATTATCAGAATTACATTACCGACTACCCCACTACAGGTCATAGTTTTACCTGTGTGTCAATCATCATGGTGGTTATGACACTCTTTCATTATCCATAAACAATATTTAAGATTAAAGGGGTTTTCTGGTACTCTAATACAGATGTTCTGTCCACAGTGACAGCTAACCTCCGGAACTCCAGCTGCAGTGAAACTACGACTCCCAGCATGCTCCATTCATTTCTATGGAGCCAAGCAAGTATACCTCTTGGGATATGTAGTTTTACCACAGCTGGAGTGCCGGAGGTTAGCCATCACAGGGCTAGACCATCAATATCAAACCAATGGAGGTCCCAACTCCCGATACCACTACCGATCAATTATAAAAACACACTTGCTGGAGCTGATTGGAAGGAATGCCGAGAGATGGAACACCACTGATGTGATATTTAAGGCCATCAAAATTATTGCCTGTGGAAAAACTCTTCAAAACACTGTAAGGGGGCACTCTCACCAGCAGGGCGGCGATGACAGATTCCTTTGCAGACAACAGGATTAGAGTCCAAACGATACTTTATTTTAAGACAAGTACAAGCAAACCCAGTTGTAACTCACTGGGTAAGGTGAGGTTCCAGCAACCAAAACATAAATCAAACTAGCTAATACAAATATGTTTCTACCTCACCTATTGAGCGCAGGACACACATGGGGAATCCAGCTTCACAAGCCAGCACAACAGCCAGCTTATTTGGCTTTCCAGGCATAGCTCACAAACTGACATCCTGGGATGTCTTTTATTTCCACATAATGGACCCAGATGACCTCACCTGTGATCTCCTCATGCTAGGGGAAAAACATGCCCTGGTATGGGGTGGATTGGAGAGGTCCCACTGCCAAACCTACCTTCCCAATCCAAATAAAATCCAGACCTTTAATTTTAACAACACTAGCTCCAGCAACTATGCCTTGCTGAAGCCATACAATCTTCCTGGATTTTATTTTACCTCACCCAGTTGAGGAACCTGGGTGGGATATACACCCCTTCCAGGACTTTACCATACACTTTACCACAACACGTGTCTCTATTAGCTTTAGTTTATAACTAAATTGGGGAGCAGCTTGTAAGGTATTTTGTAATTTTCAGCTTAAGGGTATATTCACATGAAGCAGATTCCTATGATACTGAAAATCCACTCCATCCATCTGAATGGGATTTATGTTGGTAGCTAGCACATGGATTTCTGCAAGCTCTATTCAGATGGATGGGACAGCTATAAAAATTTCTGCAACAAATCTGCCATGTGTGAACATACCCCGTGACCGGGGTTCAGACTTTCTGCAAGGAATTCCCAATTTATGTCATGGGAGTGGTCACCAACAGCTCACGCAACATGATAAGACAATAACAGGTCAAGACAGGCAGTTATTAAAAGGCAAAGTCTGGACACAGTCTGGGTCCAATTCAAAGCAGCAAGCAATAAGCATCTGCACAAGTGAACAAGATCTTCAGGCACCATGTTTCAATAACTAGATGACGTGCCGGATCCCCACAAGATGTCACTTTGACAAGCCCACTGCTATAGGAAGCCCACTGCAGACAAGTAGAGGGACATTAGGGACACAAGTACAGTAGGTGATGTCATTATGATCAGCAATCCTGAGATATACATTTTTATATCACATGGATCAAAGAGGACCACCTTGCCTATTCTGGATTATAATTGTGTTAACACAATTCTACAGGATGATCAGTAACTGATTCTTTCAGTTTTTAGTTTTATACCCAAACACATGATGCTGGACTGAAATTCTTCCTAAATAATGCATATTATAAAAATCTGATTATATCTATAGAAATGTAAATATCTGGTCGTTCATGTAACAGCACATTTACTGAATGTACTCAGAACCATGATGAGTAAATTGAAATTCAGTGCACACTAACTAACTATAATAGCAAATACTTTGGGGATTTAATCTTAATCTATATGAAGGTGGCAAAATGCTGATGTGTTAATTAAAAACAGTAAGGGGCTGGTATGAGTTGGTATTTTTTCTTATGTCACTGACATCCGATCTTAAGCCTATGACCGCAGGTACTCCTGCTGGATGAATAGAAGTATTCTGCATTTATCTTCAGTTTGAAAGTAGAATTTTTTTTTTGTAATTCAGAAGAATTTTTTTTGTTCTCAATCTATGATCTAAATACCATCTCTACGGAACGAGCAGGCAACTAAAAGGAAAACATATTTGCATTACATTTATAACGTCTTAATGTTAACAGCTTGTTAAGGGAGTAAGAGAGATGTAAGGCATCTTAAAGGATTACTGTTAATGCAACACATCTGTTCTACACATCCGGTAATCATGCGCTGTAATTCCATTACAACTTTATATCTCTTCTTTGGCTAAACAATGTCCACTTTTAATAATTCATTGCCAAGTACAGCTAATAAGGCTACTGGGAGAACCCATTCTTGGCTTATGATACCCACTGTATTAAAGAAAGTTTAATACACACTTTAATTTTGCTGCAGTTTATTTGTTAGCTCAGAATTTGGACCATGGGAACAACTAAACTGAATTTATCTTTTAGGCTCTGTATAATGGTAAAAATGTAAGGCAAAGAAACAAATCAGTGTTTCAAACAAGCAAACTCATATTCCAATGTGAGAAAGGCATCATGTACATGGTTTTCCGCATACACAGTTCCTGTACTGTCTCAGTGGAGTCCTTCTGGGCCAAAGGGGTTTATTTAGATATTGATAACATATCCTCAGGTTGGCCATCAATATCAGATGGGTGGTGGGGTCCATCTCCTGTCACCATCACTGATCAACTGGTTCAGGCAGCCACCAGCACCAGAAACTATACAATGAATGGAGCCAGAAGCAGAAGATTCCATCCCCAAGTGAATGGGAGGTGAGCAGCTGAACACCAGCACTGGAAACTACACAGTTGACACAGCCTATTGTTTAGCCTATCAGCAATCTTTGGCACTCCAACTACTGTGAAGCTATAACTCCCATCATGCTCCTTTCACTTCTGAGGGAGTTCAGAGAACAGCCAAGCAAGTGTGCATGGTGGAAGATGTAGTTTCACAACACCTAAAGTGCCGGTTTAGTCAAGGGCTACACAGCAACACTGTTCGTGTGACACCTGTCCCGGCCAGGATCGCTGAGCATATAGAAATGAATGGGATTGCCATAGCTGTTGCAAGAAATCCAGCCATGTTGGGTTTCCTGTGACTGCCGCGGTGATCCCATTCATTTCTAAGGGATTATCGCTGCTCAGTGATCTTGGCCATGGCCAATGTCGCTGTGTAGCCCTTGCCTTAAAGTTTCATTTCCAGAGCCATTGATTGTCCAAAGCAGCTGGTCAATGGGTGTGTTGAGTGTCAGACACCTGAAATCTGAAACTGATGACTTACAGAATGTTGAAGATAGGTCTTCAATAATTAAATACCGGAAAATCCCCTTCAGATAATCCCCTTAAACGCTGGAGTAAGAGACTGCAGAAGGTGAAATCTATGCTTGCTGTCAGCAGGTGTAGATTTGTACATATTGCTTTGTTTTCACCTGTTTCAGTAGTAAATAATGATACATTTTCAGGTCCAAGGGTTTCTCAAAGCTGTCATCCGCCTCAAGTGGTGAGAGGACCAAAAAGTAGTATACTTTTTAATGCCACAAAAGTGATTCAAAGCTGTGAATACACTTCCCCCTATGTGCACTGCTATTTGCTGCCTCTGGGAGGCACCATATCCTCCCTAGAAGGAACTAAAATGCTGTATACTAGTATTTTGTTTCTCCATCTTTGGAAAGGCTTTTTCAACCCAGAATACCCCTTTGTGCCAAGCTGCAATACCACACAATGCACATGGACAAGACTAGTGGTGTTTCCAGAAGATAGCTGTCCCATTTTTCTAATTTCATTCAACCCCTACTTGGAATGATAATCTCACTGAAGTGCAGGTAACTGATATACAGATAGCCGCTTGTACATTCACCTTATTTAATTTTGAACCATACAAATTCCACAACCACACAAAATAATAAGATATATGTGATTCACACAGCCAGTTTGCACAATCACAAGTGTATCGAGATGAGTCAATTTCCAAAAAATTGGTTTTGAGTCTGATTTGATTAAATGGTCTGCCAGATTCAGTTTAGTGTGAATAAATTCAACCCAAATCGAAAGTGCCTCAATAGCACTGAAAAGTCATGTGACACTCTGCCGTCACCTAGGAATGTGTCCAACCTCTTTCAAGATCTTTAATGCCAAAACAGAATTAGTAACACAAACGTTCCTATGGTTGAATCATAAGGCATAGAAAGAAATCAGATGGCACTCACCACGTACGTGGATTCTTCTTTATTCCTCCATAGGGTTACATGTACAGGGCAGACAAACGTAAATCACACCAGTGAGTAAGCGGTCACAGCCGTTTCACGCGATCCCGCGCTTCCTCAGGCCGCTGACAGGCCATTTAATCCCAGAGGTCCTCTGGGATTAAATGATAAGAACGACCTGAGTGTTTTTTTGTGACTTGCAATTTATAAATGATAATGATGTCTTTGGATGGTTTTATTGGGTGCATCTGTTTTGAGTGTATTTGCACTTGATAGGTGCTCCAGAGATAAAAAGTTCAGGACATATGAGTGTTTTGACGTCAGTGGCCTGAGGAAGCGCCGTCACCGCTTACTCACTGGTGTGATTTACGTTTGTGTACCCTGTACATGTAACCCTCTGGAGGGATAAAGAAGAATCCACGTACGTGGTGAGTGCCGTCTGATTTCTTTCTATGCCTTATGATTGATGAACTGATCTGTTGCAGGGACAGAGCACCACCGCAAGTGGATAGAGAGAATGTAGCCGAGGCTGATCCATGTGAATACCAGGGGTTTGAGAAGTGCAGCAGTGCCATCCGATTCACTCCTTTATTGATTTGCCTATGGGTGAAGGTATGATAGTAGGATCCAATTTTTTTACAATTAGTAAATGGTTCAAAAATGCCTTCTTGTCTGTCTTCTGAACTGTAAAATGGTGTACATCATTTTAATCAATTTGTGTGGGGCAAATCCAAAGCACATTTATTAAGAGCGGCATTTTAGATGCTGGTCTAAAGTGGGGGTGGTTCTTCCGAAGTTATGAAGAGGCGCAGACCTTTCCATAACTTAGGCACATCCAGTGCCAGTTCAAAATGTAAGACAGCTTCTGAGCTGTCTTACATTTAGACCATTTTCTACGCCTAAAACAGGCGCACAAAATGGTGAATTAGATGGGCCTTCCAGCCTATCTCCTTCCCCGCTCACAATTGTCATGATGTGGGGCCAAGTCGCAGATGGCGACACAACGGTTCTGCATCTGAAATATGCCTAATTTAGGCATTTTTCATAATAGTAAATGACCCCCTAATGTTTTTGAGAAATACTTAACAAATTTGATTTATTTATTTATTTAGTCCTTCTCTAATGAACTACAGATAAGAATACTAAATAACCAGATCATACCATCTCCTTATTGGTGGCACCTTGCACAAAGGGCACATGAACAAATTCATGCCATAGACAAACTTATTATAAATAATAATGGATGGCTTGGCATCAGGTATACCACAAGGGCCATTATTCAGATATTGGAAACTGTTCAACTTCAGAGGAAAAAGGTGAGCTGTGGAGCATATCATAAACACTGTCAAATTAATTAGCATTTATCCTTGGATTAAATGGAAGCTTGACTCAGCAGGGACTGACATCTCATGCTACAGTTTATGTTTTATTCATGGCTGTGCAACTTTTGGCAACTGGAGGAAAGATAATAATGTATCAACAAGTTTAGTTTAATGTGAAGTTAGGGAGACGCAATGATGAAGTCTTATTATTAACATTCCCTGGCACTAATCTGGCTTCTCCTTTTTGCAGCCCATGCATCTTTACCTGGTGTCCATGATATGTAATGGAATACTGAAAGAGGAGCTATCATAGAAAGTGCAAGTTTTAACCCCATTTTCAATGAATGAATGGATTTCAATTACCCCTGTTGTAATTTAACAGTAGGCCTAAACGACAATCAACATTTAGATGGACCATTAGAAGGATTTACATTTGTCAGCGACTACAAGGTTATATTTTACTCTTCATATTATGTAAAATGTCAATACTGCCTGACCTAATATGAGAGACGTTGTGGATTACTGGAATCATTTTTTATCATTTTTTATTCCACTAGAAGTACAAAAACATTTCCACTTATATACAGAACTTAATGCAATTACATTGGAATCCAAGAATGTGATTGGTCTCTATTGACCAGTATTTTGGTGGCTTTTGTTTAGGAGTAAATAGGTTTGACTTGTTTACTCCATTTAAACTACATATCCAGGCTTCCCGCTCAATGAGGCTCTTTTTATTTATTAGATGCATAAAAAATATTTGGATAGGATTTTTTTTTTCATTTCCTAATCTCATATAAGCTTTGGCACACCATAATATGTATGGTCAAGCACATGAGGTCAATTAAAAAGGTTGACCACCATAAGTTTATTGCTGCACATGTGCTAAGAACTAAATTGTAGATGCTCCTGGAGACTGAAATTATAATTAACCCTGGTCCTGAAACTATTAACAACTGAAAAAGCCCTTTCAGACAGACAATGATCATATATTAGTGGTCTATAAGTACAGGCCATGAATATTCGTCCCAAAAAAATTTAAATAATTTATCCTATGAAGTCATATATTTAACTCTTAAGATTATTTTGATACTTACCCTATTCTTAATATTTTCAATATATTGAATATATTACATTTAAGTTACTAAACTAATGACATAGAGATGAGATAACTTGATAGCAAATAAAATTTGTTTTGTGTCTGATTTGGAAATTTAAAAAAAAAAAATTGATTCATGGCCCAATCTATTCTATCCGAATCCAATGTGCTCCGATTGGCCTGAAAATTGGTATATGATACTCTGGGGACTCCTAGGACTCTACTCGGGTATTTTTTCAGTCTTCCATCTGCTATGAGGGCAGATGTGTGCCCGTATTTATACACAAATGGTAGTGTCAGAAGAAATAGAGGCTTGTTCTGCACAAGCATCCAAAAATTATGCATGTTCCTGCTTTTCTTTTTAAAATTAGATTTAAAAAAAATATAATTATATATATATATATATATATATATACACACTACCGTTCAAAAGTTTAGTGTCACTTAGAAATGTCCTTATTTTTGAAAGAAAAGTAGTTTTTTTCAATGAAGCTAACATTAAATTAATCAGAAATACACTCTATACATTGTTAATGTGGTAAATGACTATTTTAGCTGCAAACGTCTGGGTTTTTAATGCAATATCTACTTAGGGCTTGTTCACGCATCAGTTATTTGATCAGTTAGTTCCATCAGTTATTATGAGCCAAAACCAGGATTGGAGCCTACACAGAGATCAGGTATAATGGAGAGATCTGCACTTGTTCTGTGTTTTTGACCCGCACCTGGTTTTGGCACACAAATGGAAACTGATCAAATAACTGACGTGTGAACAAGCCCTTAGGTGCATAGAGGCCCATTTCCAGCAACCATCACTCCAGTGTTTTAATGGTACATTGTGTTTGCTAACTGTGTAAGAAGGATAATGGATGTTTAGAAAACCCTTGAAAACCCTTGTGCACGTATATTAGCACAGCTGAAAACAGTTTTGCTGGTTAGAGAACCTATAAAACTGACCTTCCTTTGAGCTCGTTGAGAATCTGGAGCAGTACATTTGTGGGTTCAATTAAACTCTCAAAATGGCCAGATAAAAAGAACTTTCATGTGAAACTAGACAGCCTATTAGAAATGAAGGCTATTCCATGCGAGAAATTGCCAAGAAACTGAAGATTTCCTACAACAGTGTGTACTACTCCCTTCAGAGGACAGCACGAACAGGCTCTAACCAGAGTACAAAGAGAGGTGGGAGGTCCGGCTGCACAACTGAGCAACAAGACAAGTACATTAGAGTCTCTAGTTTGAGAAATAGACGCCTCACAGGTCCTCAACTGGCAGCTTCATTAAATAGTACCCGCAAAACGCCAGTGTCAACGTCTACAGTGAAGAGGCGACCCCAGGATGCTGGCCTTCAGGGCAGAGTGGCAAAGAAAATGCCATATCTGAGACTGGCTAATAAAAGGAAAAGATTAATATGGGCAAAAGAGCACAGACATTGGACAGAGGAAGATTGTAAAAAAGTGTTATGGACAGCCAAATCGAAGTTTGAGGTGTTTGGATCACACAGAAGAACATTTCTGAGATGAAGAACAACTGAAAAGATGCTGGAAGAGTGCCTGACACCATCTGTCAAGCATGGTGGAGGCAATGTGATGGTCTGGGGTTGCTTTGGTGCTGGTAAAGTGGGAGATTTGTACAAGGTAAAAGGGATTTTGAATAAGGAAGGCTATCACTCCATTTTGCAAGGCCATGCCATACCCTGTGGACAGCGCTTGATTGGAGCCAATTTCCTCCTACAACAGGACAATGACCCAAAGCACACCTCCAAATTATGCAAGAACTATTTAGGGAAGAAGCAGGCAGCTGGTATTCTGTCTGTAATGGAGTGGCCAGCGCAGTCACCAGATCTCAAACCCACTGAGCTGTTGTGGGAGCAGCTTGACCGTATGGTACGCAAAAAGTGCCCATCAAGCCAATCCAACTTGTGGGGGGGGGGGCTTCTGGAAGAATGGGGTGAAATTTCTCAAGATTACCTCAGCAAATTAACAGCTAGAATGCCAAAGGTCTGCAATGCTGTAATTGCTTTAGTCAAAGAATGCTCCATTTGCAGCAAAGTATGAATTATTATTTCAAATAAAAATCATTATTTCTAACCTTGTCAATGTCTTAACTATATTTTCTATTCAGTGAGTTTTCATGGAAAACACAAAGTTGTTTGGGTGACCCCAAACTTTTGAACGGTAGTGTGTATATATATATATATATATATATATATTAAATGTTAAAATCATCTTTAAAATATATATAACTGTATGACTGCTGAAAATAAATCCAATTCACAATTCACACACAAAACATCCTATATTTGATTTGAACAAATTTAGACAGATGTGTAAGACTGTATGGTCATCTGATTTGATGTATCAGTTTCCAATGTCCCCAAACCATATAGTCTGGTATTTCCTGGACAGATTCCATCAGATCAAATCATATCTAAGCATAGTGTTACTAAATCTTCAATGGCAGTCAGTATTTTGTTAAAGTTAGCTCATATGTCTTACCATGTTACTGACTATATGAAATCTTGACATGAAATTCCTCCATAAAGACAGATCATCTCTGCCCTATTACATCTCCATCCACTAAACTGCCTAGTGTTGGTAATGTATTTTAGAACATTTCCATTAGGTCCCCCACAAAAAGGAAATTCACATTTATTGGCAACACACCATTTTCTAAGCAGGAAAAATAAATTATTAAACTTTCTATGTGGCAGAAACTAACTACACACCGAAGTGACAAGCAGATATTATATAAATATGATATCTCTAAAAACTCCTGCCAGTAGTGATTTATAGTGCCTTCTCACTAATGGGAATAAATGTGTGTATTCAACTATAGCAGCTAAATCTCATCATTCAGGAAAGTAGGGTCACACACTTTAAGCGGTTACCATTGCAGGGCATACAACCTCAAATTTCAATCAGGAATCACAATGTAGAAAAAATATTAGACTAAAGATTGACTTGAGATATAGATGACTGAAATAAGAGACTTTTCAAATGTACATAGCAGACTCAACAGGACAAAAATATCAATAATTATTGAGGCTTTTGCTAAATAAAATCCATTTTCATTATGATTTTTATCTTCCCCTCCAATTTTTATTTTCTGAAATAACACAGTCATACATTAAATTTATATATCATAAAAAATAAATAGCTATAATTTTTATACCAAGTTATACTGAATAGACTGATACGGTTTAGGATATATTTGATCTGAAAGGATAGACAAGGTGTTATGTCACATGACAGTATGGATGGGACATCACAAGAACAGGTGTTACTTTACTTATCCAATTTTATTTATTTACTCACTTAGATAGCCCATTCCTTGCTGTTTCCAATGGGGCTCACAATCTAAGTTCCCTATCATCATGTCTTTGTAGTGTGGAAGGAAACCAGAGAACCCAGAGGAAACTCACACAAACATGTGGAGAACCTAAAAACTCCATGCCGATGTTGTACTTAGGATCCCAGTGCAGCAAGGCACCAGTGCTAACCAATAAGATGCACGATTAGTAAACATTTGTAAACAGTATGGTATGTTGCATCCATAGTAAACAGGGGTCTAAACTTGAGGCAAAAGAAAACACAAAAGACTAGTATAATATTCTGTCCTTTATTTGTACAGTTGGTAACCTGAGTCTCATGTGAACACTGAGGTCACGTCTTACCCTGTGACATCACATCTAGCAGTCACAAAACAGGGCCACATGATCACATCAACCAATGGCTACAGATTCTTAGATACACAGAATTAGAAACTTTGGGAGATGCAGTCATGTGATGTGAACCCCACATAACCTAAAGGGGTTATCCTATGGGGGGGGGCGCATATCCTTTCTGCTGCAGCTGTATCCCTATCATAGCTCAGGAGGCATGTCAGTTCTCAGGGGGCTTATCCTTTCTTCTTGTAACTGCCACAACAGATGATCTGGCGGGTGGCAATTGAAGGATGGAAATAAGCATATGCGTCCATCTCAGCGATGCTACTGAGAGAAACAAGGAATACGATAAACAGCAAGTGGCATTATACAAAGACATTTTATCAAATAACTCAAACATGTAATTGAAAAGTATTCAAAATTAGGTGGCAGTTTGAAAAATCGAGAAACATTTTTCCATTTTCACGTAAATAATTAAGAAGATTTCTTACATACAAGAGTTGTCCTGCTTTTATTATGTGATGGCATCTCCTCAGGATAAGCTCTCAGTAGCTGACTCCGCACCATACCGATCAGCTCTTTGGTATAGCTCCAGCGCCAGAAGTCAGCTCCGTCAACTGTGTAGTGAACATTGCTTATTACTGCAATACTGCTCCTATTGACTTCAATAGGAGCAGTGCTGCAGTAATGTGTGACCTCCACTACACAGGTTAACAGTGCTGAAATCTGGCACTGGAGCTATATCCAGTAGCCGATTGGCAGGTATGCAGGTTGTTGGACTCCGGACGATGAACAGCGCAATAGAAATGTAGACAAGTTAATGACAAAAGGTTTTTTACACTCTGTTATTTATATCAGATGCCGTGATCATGCATGAACGCAGCATCTGAGGGGTACTCGCCGCTTACTGAGAAATGCTCTTCGTGATGAAGTAATTCGTCATAAAGTTAACAGTTTTTTAAAATTTGGCAAAGCAGCCGAATCAAACTTTTCAATAATTCGTTCATCACTAATATCCATACAATAAGTCCAGGATTGACTATCACTAGCTGAGAAGGGAGTACAAAAATAGCCTGTCAACTAGACATACTGAACTATAGGTATTTATTACATAAGGGAAATTATATGTCTGCCAAGGCCATAATTCGTTGGAGCGAGCGCCATGCAATGCTACAGGTCTCCAAGCTTCTCGCTATTTTCAAGATTTGTTTTAGCTATAAGTAAATGGAAACATTCTTGCTTCCATCCACAGGCTGAAAACTCATACAGACCTAACACTGATAGTTTGCTACAATTGTATCCAGTCAAGGCATTTCTCAGTGAGCTGAACAGCTTGGACTCCAGGCTATAACATTTTACCTAGGATGATGTATCAGGACAGGAGAGAGATTTGTGCTGCTGATGTATTCACTGTAGCGCCTAGAGGATTGTCTAAACTGGATACAACTTTTGCAGAGTCTCAGTATTCTGTCTGTATGGGGTTTTCGGCCACTGGATGCAAATAAGGACTTTTCCCACTCAAACAAACCTGAAATAATGAGGAATTAAAACACAAAGGAGAGCAATTATCAAGCCTTGTATGCCAGAAAAGCAGGGCCAAAAAGGCACAAATTTTTGCTCAAGCATCATTTAGCACAAAGATTTTTATTTGCAGTATTATGCCACTCAAGCCACTTTTCTTTAAAGGTGTTATCCCATAACTAACGTAAAAAATTAAAATCAGACATCATATAGTACACGACAATCTCTTTCTAACAAAGCTAGAACCAGTCCTGTACCTTACATGGATCCAGAGATCTCCACATTCATTGCTCTGCTAGATTTATATCAAGCTGACAACTCAAGGGACGTGTTTTTTCTGCTGCAGCTAAGGGGGGTGTCTCAGCTCTACCTATCAAAGCTCAGGATGCAGTTGAAGGATGAAACTGAGCATGTGCGGCCATCTCAGAGAGCAGGTCAAAGAAATAAGAAAAAGAGCAAACAGCAGGTGGTGCTATACAGATACATTTTATTGAATAACTCAGTGACTATGCTAATTTTTATGCTAATTACATGCAGTTACAAAAGTAATCAGGTCCAGGTGCTGGTTTGAAAAATGTAGAATACAGTTTTTCATGGGACAACCCCTTTAAGTGGCCCATGAGATTTGTGCCTCTTAATAAAGGTGGTGCATCTTACTCCATCACATTTCCTATTAAGACTGGTACACGCCATTGTTAATAAATTGTCCCCAAAGTATATTACAAAGTTGCAGAATTTTTTTTAGCATAGTGGCTCAGCAGTTAGCACTGGTGTTTTGCAGTGCTAGGGTCCTGGGTTCAAATCTGCATAGGTTTGCATAGGTTTTCTCCAGCACGCCAAATACATACTGATAGGGATTCTAAATTGTGAGCCCCATCGGGGACAGTATCAGTAAAGTGCTGCAGAATATGTCAGTACTATTTCTATAACACCAGAAAGCCCCTTTAAGGATGGGTTAACATCACATTTTCCCATCCGTTTAACATATACGTTAGGGGAAAAAAGGATATAAAAGTGTAACACACCATGCTTTTGTATCCTGCAGAGTCCGGTAATGTTAATATATACATTTTTTTTTACAATGAAACTCATCAGTCTGAGGCATCTGTTAACATATACATTTTTTTTTTTTGCATAGATTAAAAGGATGGCAAAAACGTGATGTGAACCCAACCTAAGCTAGAATAATAGTTTCAGTTGCAGTTTCTGAGCCAAGCACAAAAGTGAATATAAACGAAAGGCGATGTGTCAGTCTTTCCTTTTTATTTTTCCTTATTTTTGCATCCTTTCTGGCTTTGGCTTAAAACAACAGAAACAAAACATCTAAAAAAATTTCCAAAACCGCATGTGCAATTCCAGCCTCTGACCTTATTCCCGTGACAATATTTTCCATCAGTATACTGTCCTCACTGCTACCGTTAAGCATAAAAACAGATGAAAATAAATGGTGCAATTCAGACATCTGTTTTTCCTCAGAGACCTTTGATCTGTGCGGAGAAGATTGCAATGTGCACCATTCTTGTCCGATTTCCATCTAATGGGTCCACAAACAAAAAACACATGCACTCAGACATACAGATGTCCACATATGTCCTTTTCGAGACTGAAATTAGAACATCCACCTAAATTAGGCTGGTTTCACACGAGCGAGTTTCACGTTCCAGACTTGCTGCATGAGTATGCAGCAGCTCCTGTCCTGACCTCCCAGGACTGACGGGATCGCATTGCATTATATTGATTTATGATGCTATGTAACCCTTTGAGGTCCGGAATATACTAGATAACACTGACATTGCTGTCAGTGTTATATAATACATTCCAGAACAATAAGGATAGCATCATAAATTAATATAATGCTATGTGACCCCGGCAGTGCTAGGAACGTCAGGATGGGAGCGGTCTGATACTCAAGCAGCGAGTCCGGAGCGTGAAACTCACTCATGTGAAACCAGCCTTAGGCATTACTCTTGTAAATTAGTATACATGGCATTTATTTTCATTTAGAGATATGTTCTCACATCTTGATTGCTTAAGGACAGTGTGGACTGTGATATCTATTTAGTGCATTTCGAGTATGATGACATTCATGGGAACAGGCGAATAGCATCAGTGAGTTTTTTCTGTCCACTGAGAAATTCCTAAGACAAAGGAATGAAGAAAGTTTGCCATGCACTACAGATTAATTAATTCTAAATGAATCAAATTTATCACAAATTTCACAAAAATTCTTCTTTCAAACAAAGTTTTGATGATTCATTTTTTTTTACAAATTGTGCAAAATTTAAAATTACATTTCAGTATACTAGTGAGGTAAAGAGGGCAGGGAAAATGAAGACAGAGGCTCAAATGACCCGGGGCTTGCCCGCAATGCTTTGCAGTCAGCCTGGCAGCCGATCAGAAGGGAGGATATTGGCTGGTCAATCAGGCTCTATGCTAGCTCAGAAGCACAGAAGCTACTGTGATTCTAGCCTAGACAGGAAGTCAAGTTTTATCATTAGGGACAGGATTGGGGCAGTTATTGTACTGTGTGTCTGTAGACAGGGCTGCTGGAGCTGATCATTAGTTGCATTACAGAAGAGACATGACCTTTTTTGTTTAGGAGCCTGCTTTTTTGGTATACTATATTCTTTCATCACACCCTGGGGATGTCCTATTGTGCCTTTGTTTTTTTTCCCCAAAGACCTGTTGGAATTTTTTTTTACTATTTATAAGTGATAATTGCAATAATGATATTTTAGTGCATCACAATAGTGTACTGTATATTTCGTTGCACCCAGAGGATGCCCTATTGCACCTGTTTTTCCCCAAAAAAACAGCTGCAGTTTTTCTACTGTTTATAAGTGTCATTAGGGCATAATTTTTTAACCACTTGTTAAGAATAAAGCTACTTTCACACTTGTGTTGTAAGGATCCATTTGTGAGATCCGTCACAGGCTCTCATAAATTTTTGTCCTAATGCATTCTGAATGGAGAAGGATCCATTCAGAATGCATCACTTTTGCTTCAGTTCAGTCAGCATTCCGCTTTGGAGGCGGACACTAAAACGCTGCTTGCTGCGTTTTGGTGTCCGCATGAAGAAACTGATCCAAACTGATTCGTCATGACTCACAATGTAAGTCAATGGGGACGGATCCGTTTTCTCAGACACAATAGAAAACGGATCCATCCCCCATTGACTTTCAATGGAGTTCATGACAGATCCATCTTGGCTATTTAAGAGATAATACAATCGGATTCGTTCAGAACGGATGCAGACGGTTGTATTATCAGTAACTGAAGCATTTTTGCTGATCCATAACGAATCCAGCAAAAACGCTGGTGTGAAAGTAGCCTCGACAATTTTTGGAAGGTTTTAAAATTTAAAAAGCATAACAAATCCAATGGCACAGTGCGTTTTAAACAGGTTATTTTTTTAACACAGTCAACCATGCGTTTACCCATAGTTATATATATATCAGTGTCACTCTGAGATTATTTACTATTGTGGTGTTTGCATTAAAGGCCTTGAAAGGGAAGGAAAGGAGAAAGAGAAAATAAAAAATAAAATAAAATAAAGAAAGAAAGAGAAAATAAAAATAATGCTTGTCCTAGACCGCAGAGTGTCACACACAAATTTTCAGGCGAATTGGAGCACTTTCAATTTGGGACTGAATAGAATTTTCTGATGGATTCGTTAGAATTGGGCCCGAAACAATTTTCAAAAAATTTGGTCATCTCTACCAAGCACCAATACTATTTGTCCTTTCAATTGTTATGTGCTCCTTCACAGACAACTGTAATTGCTTTACTGAATCTAAAATGAAAAATAAAATTATTTTGCAAAACATTTTATCACATATCAAGCATATATGTGAATACTTCATTATTATTATTATTTTTGGACTCTTAGTATGGCAAAAAGCCTTGCTTGACTTTATTAGTCAGACTAAGTGCATCACACATTACAGTAATTGATCCAATGCTCTTCTGTGGGCATCTGTATCTAGGCCTATCAAGATAACAATAGAGATGTCATCCCAAAATTACATCCATTTTTAATTTAAACTGAGCCGGTTCGACCAGCTCAGTGAGATGGACAAAAAGTAAGGAAAAGAAGAAACAGCAGGTGGCGCTATACAGATACATTTTATTGAATAGCTCTCTGGCTATACTAAAGTTTTAATGACATGCAGTTACAAAAGTATTTTGGTGCTGGTTTGAAAAATGTAGAATATGTTTCGTGACACAATCCCTTTAATAATGAGGATTTCTTTACAGATAATGTTCCCCTCACAGCAACAGTAAACTGACAATACGTTACCTATCTTTATAGTAAGTCTTATTTGTGCTTTCTGATGAAAGTGTCCCCTCCTCTATCATCTTCTAAAGGCTTGTTCACACATCAGTTATTTGATCAGTAATTTCCATTAGTTATTGTGAGCCAAAACTAGGTGGGGGTCAAAAACACAGAACAGGTACAGATCTTTCCCTTATACCTTATCTCTGCATTGCCTCCACTCCTGGTTTTGTCTCACAAAAACTGATGAAAATAACTGATCAAATAACTGATGTGTGAACTGGGCCTAACACTCCTATACAGACAACTCACATGCTCCATATAATCAGATCCTTTAGTCATACACTGCCCCTTTATTCTTGCTAAGCAACTATCGTATTTTTCGCCCCATAAGACACACTTTTTCCCCCAAAGTCGGAGAAAATGTCACTACATCTTATGGGGCAAATACTAATGAGTGCTTCCATTATGAAAGTGCTCATTACTACCGGAGGACCGGAAAGCATTGAATGCAGCACTCCCCAGTCTCCGTACTCACGGCTTCCTGGTCTTCTGCTGTCAGCTGTGCTATGGCTGCGCACAGCATGAGGGCGCTCTGTGACCTTATGCTCTGCGTCGGGTCACAGCACAGCCAACGGAATGAAGAAGAGAGAGAGCTGAAGGTGAGGAGAAGCAGTGTCCAGAGCAGGAGAGGTAAGTTGATATTTAAAATTTTCTTTGATCTGAGGCACAGGAGCTGATCCGAGGCATGAGGAGCTGATCTGAGGCATCTCATCTGAGGTCTTATTTATATTGGGGGCTCTTATCTGAGGTCTGAGTGGGGGTTATTCACATTGTGGACTGAGCTGAGATCAGATTGTGGGTCTGATATGAGGTCTTATTGGGGTCTTATTAACACTGGGGGTCTGAAATGAGGTCTGATTGAGGGTCTTATTAACATAGGGGGTCTGATTGCTGGTCTTATCTGAGGTCTAATGAAAAATACTTTTTTTATTGTCCTCCTCTAAAATCTAGGTGCGTCCTATGGTTCAGTGCATCTTATAAGTTGAAAAATATGGTATATAGAAATTAGCATGAAAGGGAGTATGGCTTAAATTGGTTTTCTGGGATCAGGATATTGATGGCCTATCCACAGATTGATGGTGGGGCTCAATTGTGGTCGCTGTTAGTGTGAGCACCACTATGTAGCAGGGTTAACACACAAACTCAAATTTCTTAACTCATCGCGTTTTCTTGAAACAAAAGCCATTGAAAAGCAATTGAAGGTGTTTGCTTAACGCACTTACTTTAGATAGAACGTCTCAGAAAGCATGTGTGTTAACTCTACTACATCCGTACCTATTCATTAATGATAGGCCAACAATATACTGAACCCAGAAAACCTTTTTAGGGTGTGTTCACACTTAGCATAAATGCTGCGGACTTGCATTCATTCTAGAAACATAGTGAAATATGCATGAAAATCGGCATACAATATACTGTCCTTTGTATGTGGCTTTAAGGATCTGCATACACAGAAACCATTCTGTTCAGTGATCAGATCTTCCAAGAAGCCTATCAGCTGAAATCATCATTACTTATCAGAAAGCCCTTTTGTCATATGTCTATTCTGATAAGCTGAGATGGTTGATAAGGCAACTCTCCGGGCTCCTTCTTACTAATGCTCTTTCTCTGCTGCAATTAACTGACCTGTCATTTTTTTTCTCACTAGTGGTACTTTATAATCATCATGGCCTTGCTGTAATATAAATCAGCTCTCCATGCACTAACTTCCTGGTGAGCTGGATGTGTTTATACACAGCAGCCAATCAGAGGATGGAGAAAGCAATATCAGGTAAAAATTACCGTATCTGAAAAAACAGTTGTTTCTTTTTAGGCTGGCCATAGACACAAAGATTTGGGCAGTGTTTTCAGACAATTCATTTGGATATATCATTTGCCTTTGGATGGCCCTAAGTGAAAAATCTCAGCATATTGTAGGCTAATATTATCAATGTGGCAACCGAGAATTTGCTAAAACAGTTGTCTCCTCAAACACAACACATTTCATACTGAAGCCCTGATACGGAACACCTGATTTTTCTGGGGTAAAGACTTCTCTGGTCAAATATTTCCCTGCAGTGACCCGTAATACATGGGCAGCTTGAGTCTACCAAAGAGGTCTTCTATTCTGGCTTATCAGTGAGGGTCCTCAGTGGAAGATTCCCCTCTTTGACATCCATGTACCCTAATAGGGCCTATGGACAAGGGTTGTCTTCTTGAGACAACCCATCTAAGTAGATTAGAATCCTTGACTAATTCATCTCACCAAGAATGTTGTGTTTGTGAATAATTTACAGTACAAGTCTATGGACATCATTACCATTTCTTAAGATTGTTCTGTAATTTTAGGTCGAATTGCTCCAGATATGGGAAGCTGCAGACCTAGTAAATCTGCAAACCCAACATGATACTGGATGTTGGGTTCCTCTCTGTTCCTCCATGGCAATTGCATACACCAGCCCTAACAAGTCTGTTTGGAATGCCACACAGATCTCCATAAACCTTTTAGAATTATATTTCAAGTGATTGATTTACTGTTATCACAAAAGACTATTAAAATACATTTAGTTTAGAAACCCTTTGGTTCAAATGGATGATTGCATTGATTCATGGAGGCAGCATCAGCATATTCCTGTGATTTTGGGCTACATCTATTTGTCTCTGGGTGGAGGGACAGAGCCCGTTTGATCTTCGAGTTCCACTTTCATATCCAGCAGATAAAGCCAGAAGGGACAGGATACATCTATCTCCTCATTATTAGCGAGACACACATTTCAGATCACTTCGAACACACATACAAATGCAGCTCTTGCTGATGTCTCTTAGTGGTGTGAATACTTAATAGAGCAAAACCTTTTTAAGTGCATGCAAAATGGCAACCAGTCTGCAGGACATTTTTTTTTTCAGATATATATGACAAGTGTAGTCCTGGTGCTCGTCTCACACAAAGCATATTAATATTTCAGGCCAGCTTTTTCTTCCTGGGCCTTCCACATTGCCTTCAGAACACTTCAACATATCTAAGTGTACAAATCAGTTTTGTCAGCTAAGCACCATTAGTAAGCTCCTCACAAATGCCTCTGGGAATATTATATAGCTTGGAGGGGTTTCTCTGCCTGGACACTAACTAAATCATATCTGACATTTTTCCCTCAGTAATTTACCTGGATTGTAGACAGCTCCAACGGTTTTCCAGAGGACTTGAAACACGTTTCATTGACTGTACTAATTAAATGGCCGTCACATATTAGAAAGAATTCCCTACTTGAGATTTTATACTGCCTAGTAAACAATTGTGTTACATCTCATTTTTAATAAAGTGGTGTCTTCAGATTTTTCAATAGGAAAATGTGTAACATAAATCATAACGGTTCATCTCAGCCTGGCTAATTACACAAGCGTTAATACATATTTCGAAATCTTTTGTGACCACACTTACACTGGGAATCTAAATAGCTATACATTTATTACTACACTGACCTAGCAAATTAGCCTACATTACAGCTAGAGATGAGCGAAGTTTCAGAAAATTCTATTCGCTCACTTCGACAAATGTTACAAAAAAATTTGCTTTGTGACAAATTACTTTGTCACAAAGCAAATTTTTTTTGTAAGTAGCAGATGCAATGACAGGTAAACTGGAGGTGGCTGCGCATGAGCAGGTCTCTCTATTCCTATGAGAGTTCCAAAAGCAGGTGAGATTATTCTGTAGATATGCCGTAAAAGTCCTATATGAGAATAAGAGATGAGAAAATTTCGGAATCGGCCATAAAATTTGATTAGGACACAAACTGATTCTATCAGGTTCTCTCTCTCTCTCTCAGGAAAAATTCTACCCAAGCGAATCTGAAGAAATTCTGACTACTGAATTTTTTCAAAAATTCCAGTTTAATTTCAATTGTAACTAACTGATTTGCTCATCTCTATTAAGAATATTCTTTTAAACGTAAATAATAATAATCAGGTACTATAGAGCTTACTAAATACAATCCCTTACAAGTTTTTACTAGATTTTTCTTTAATTTCAGCATTCATAGAACATAACCACTAAAGCTTATAGGCTCCTCTGAGGCTACTACTCAAATTGTCAACAACTAAAGCTTTTTCTTCAGTGATTACAATTTCACACCTGCCAGATTATAATCCAATGGGGTCCATCAGGCACATCTGGTGTCCACTGCGTAATGGATCCAGCAAATCTTTGTAGCTTCCACTATAAATGGACTCACACGTGAACGGAGTCTAAATAAGTTTCTCTTGGGGCACGAAGACCAGCACAGTAGCTGACAAGACATTTCTTGAGGAAGATCCCATAAAATAAGGTAATCTTCTCCAGGAAAAAGTTAAACATCTTCAAATGACATGGAATACAGTCTTATGCTAATATAAGTACATTACTCTGAGCCGCTGCAGCCTGCAGAGTACAATATCAGTGTGGGCCTGTGGTTTGTCAGAAACGATTTCAGACTTTATTCTCAAGTGATCCTTTTCTTCAGCTGGAACGTGCAGGGAATTAGAGATGTGCTGGGAGAAACTGAACATTCCACTGTGCGGCAAATTAAACTTTGGAGTTCAGCTACTTTGAGTCTTTCATGTAATTTACCACAGCTGTTAGAGAGACAAAAGAGAGCGAGCGGGTTTCACATAAAAGATGATAATTCAAACAATATACCGCTTCTACAAAGCCAAGGTTTATATAACTCAATTAAGCAGTTCTAGATCGCAGGACTGAGTTGTCTCATTCAAAGGGAAAAATTGTCACATCTCATTATCACATTCCGTCACGTACGGTAAGCTTCAGGAGAATGACTTTCAGCAATGCCAGACATTTGTTGTGATATACCTGTGGCAATAAGGCCATGTCACCATGGAATTCAACGTTAAACCAAGGACAGTGCCTTGTAGGGCTAGCCCGGCTGAATGTAATGATACCTTTTATGTAGCAATCCACTGCGTCATTCTGGAGAAAAAATAATTTTCTCCTTTTGCAAATAAGTATTTAAGTGCACTAAGGACAGGACCAAGCCACTCTGTGTATCCTTGCTTCATCTGTTTCTTCTACTAGCCCTTCTCTTTCCTTCTTCATTGACAGGGCCTGCATAATTATCTCTCCTAACCCTGGTCACTCAAGTTAGAAAGACAAGGGCTAGCAGAGAAAGAAGGAGGAGCAATGGTTCACACGGTGTCTTCTGCCTGTCCTCAGTGCACTTTTCTATCAGGAGATGTGTACCTATGAAACTGGCTGACCTGTTGCATGTGCGCATGACAGCTGAAGGCATCTGTTTTCGTTCCACATTCATATGCGTACCCATTGCTGAGAAAAATTATGTTTCAATATATGAAAATGAGCCTCTGGGAGCAACGGGAACGTTGTTGTTACACCTTGAGGCTCTGCTCTTTCGGCAACTGCTGAAGCCCCTACACTTTGATTGACAGGGCCAGGCAGTGTAAATGTGATCATGTCTGGCCCAGACTTCTCCTATAGTCAAAAGTGCAGAGGGCACAGTAGTTGCAAAGAGATCAGAGCCTCTCGGTGTAATGGCAATGCCCCATTGCTCCTAGAAGCTTACTTGCATATCATAAAACTTCATTTTTTGCAGCAATGGGGAAACACATGAACATAGAACCAACACAGATACATACCTCCCAACTTTTTGGACATTTAAATAGGGAAGCTTATAGTTCATTGTCAGTTCAGTAGTTTTTTCTAAAAAAAAAAACAAAAAAAAAAAACGGTGCAAAATACGGTTGAAAAAAGACATAAGTCCATCAAGTTCAACTAAGGGACAGGTGGGGACATTTCTAAAATTCAAATTGCATCAAATAGTGAAATGATATACAGGGAGGACTCTAATATGCACATGGGAACCAGCCAAACACTTTCCGGATTAATACTGTAAATGCAATAATGAAATTCTATTCCTCAGATCAAAAAAAAGGCACATTTATGGAGCAAAGAGGGACAGAGGGACTTGGGACATGGCACATGTAAAAGGTCAGCCAGTTTCATAGGTACAAATCTGATGACAGATGTCCTTTAAAGGGAACCTGTCACCTCAAAAATGAATCTTCACCCACCAGCAGTAACTCATAGTAGCCCCCAGTCTAATCATCTGTTTCATGCTGTAGTCCGATGCTTCATAAGCTAAAAAAACGCTGTTTTATTCTCCTTCAGTGCTATATTGCCACTCCGCTTGAAGTTAAGGGGGAAGTGGCCTCCTTGCTACAAGTCAAGTTAACCACACCCCCTCTTGCCTGAGTGTGACAGACTGTACTTCGGCTGCGATTGCTCAAGCCTTGTGCATGCGCGGTGCGCTCTGTACTTGTGCGCGATCCCATCTCCTGATGCCGCTATTATCTGGGTTTCAACAGAGGCAGCACAAGTACAAAGCGCACCGCGCATGTGCGAGGCTTTGGAAGTCGCGGCCGAAGTGCAGTCTGTCAATCTTAGGCAAGAGGGGGTGTGGTTAACTTGACTTGTAGCAAGGAGGCCGCTGTCCCCTTGACTTCAAGCGGAGTGGCAATATAGCACTGAAGGAGAATAATACAGCTTTTTTTACTTATGCAGCATCGGAATACAGCATGAAACAGATGAATATTATCAGATTGGGGGCTACTATGAGGTACTGCTGGTGGGTGAATATTCATTTTTGAGGTGACCAGCATATTTTGTGGCAAAATCAGAATTCGAAGCAAAGTTTCATTGTTATCTTTGTCATTTGTCTTCAGTGTCTTTTCTAACTCACTGTAGAAATAAACTCCTCAAGTAAGTTGGATAGTCCTCTAGTTGAGAAGTGATGGATGTCACGGCTATTAATTATTCTGCTCATTATAACGACATGGATAAATCATTTTTTGCCTGGAGCCTGCCACTTTGTACTCAGTAGGCCAGAGCAGACTGTGCAAGATGCATTTCAGTACTAGTGTGATCTCAATCACAGTCATATCAGAATCCCTTGCTTGATCATAGGGTGTTTACTTTAGTCCTGCCTTATGTACCAGTCGTCTTTGTCATTTTCATAAAAATATGATTATGAAAAGATTCTCAAGTGTTTTCCAGTTTTTAAGCTAATTTAATTCCCCACTGCTTGTTCAGTTGTATGTCAGCATCCCTGCAGTTTCCTTCACTTGACAGCTGAATGACTCCTTCAAGCTTAACAGCTCAAATACGTACTGAGATTTAAACACTATAGACTAATCTAAATCAATATTAAAAATGGCTCAGATGGTATTTTGAGCTGAAAACATGTTTTGATAGATTTTATTAAATATTTTGTACCATTTAGATTATGTTCTTCAGCTTCTTTGTTACACAGTGCATAGCAGCTGCAACAAGCTATTCTGTGATAAAACCTATCAGAGAGCTTGTCTGATGGCCCATACTTCAGCACTTCTCTGAGTTTAAAAGAAGAGTGAACATGTTTTTTTGGGGACTCGCAAAGATTTTAGATGAGAGTTTGTGACAACTGTATCCAGAATTTTCTGTGAGCTAAACAGCTTAGAGGCAGTCTAATTTAACTACAGTGATAGACGTAGAAACTAGGAAACAGGAGAAGGGTTTGTGTTGCTGCTGTATGTAGCCCACACAGACTTGCCTAAACTACACTTATTATCCAGGGCCAGATTATATTGAGGTCAAAAGGAGCAAATGCTCAGGGGCCTCCACTACATAAGGGTCTACATCTCCCAGTGCCCTCAGGCTGTTTGCAGACACTACTAGAACCAAAAGTTGAAAGTATGAAAAGTTTTCATGTGTATCTCCAACCTCACAAAAGTCTACTAATGTTTATATCACTAGGGACTGGAGCTCCCTTCTCTTTGTCAAGAGCTCTGATACCTCATTTGGTAGCTACTAGTTGAAGAAACCTAGTGGCCATGTTCTCAAGTGTACTGTCATCCAGAGAGAGAATTAATAAATTGTCAAACACATCCAGATAGACAAACATCCAACATTATTTTTTCCCCAGAGTGCTCCACCACCCTTAATCTGGATCTGGTTGCCTTCATCTATTATCTGTGAGGTGTACTAGTTCTTTACTGAGTAGTACTAAACTCGGTGACAATCACACAACCCCATAAGAACGTTGAATGGTTCTCTTTTTTTTTTTTTTTTATAAATACATGAATTAAATAGAAGCTAAAATAACTCTTTAAAGGGTTAAGCCTCATTCACACAGCGTGTTTGTGCTTAAATCCGTGAAAAGGTGGTCAGTGATGCCTTTGTGGATCCACATTGGGTCCATGTGGCATCCGTGTTGCATCCGTGGTTTTCACAGACCCATAGACTATAATAGGCGTGATGGATCCATGAAAACGGACAAAATAGAGCATACATCCATGCTAAAAACACAGACCCACAGACCGTGCAAAAAACACTGATGTGTGAATACACACATTAAAATGAATGAGAACGTGTCCTGTTGGTGGAGCACACATCCGTGGAACACTGACGTGTGAATGAGGCTTTATTCAGTGAGACACAATATTTTGAAAAGGGCTCAAAGTTTAAAAAAATCAATACAAAAAGAATCAATGCTAGCGCTCATCAATCTACCACTTCTCTTGTTCCAACACTTACCGAGTCCCCAGTCTTCTTATGCAAGAAAAGTCCAGGAAAAGCCCTTTCAGCCAATCACTGAGTGGGCCTTTTCTGGCAGGATTGATAGGGATCAGTGAATATTTATTCTTTCTTTTATTTTTTTCATCTCATTCTGAGCACTTTACTTAAAATGTTTTCCTTCCAGGACAATACTTTAAGGGTCCATTCACACATCCGTATGAATGGTTCCGCAATTCTGCGGAACAGGTGCGGACCCATTCATTTTCAATGGGGCCACAAAAGATGCGGACAGCACACAGTGTGCTGTCGCATCCGCACTTCCATTCTGTGGCCCCGCATAAAAATAGAACATGTCCTATTCTTGTCCACAGCCATGGACAAGATTAGGCATTTCTATAGTGCCAGCACATGGCCGGTGTCCGTGTTTTGGGGATCCGCAAAACACATGTGGAGGACGTGTGAATAGACCCTTATATGTAAGCTCCCGTATCTGGAGCTTTGAGAAAGAAGCATGAGATGCATCATAGCATCACATCCTATTGTGGCCAAAGCATTGTTACATTTCAAAGATAATGAATGTTATTACGAATGCTTTTTCATGTAATCAGACTATTTAAAGCCGCAGATCACCCGATAAACCAGCAAAACACTGGTTCATCGGGTGAAATCATTTCTGATGCAGACACCTCAATCATCATTTCTAGATAGCAAATTATGCTGTGTAAACAAGCATCTGCTGCCCAGAAACAATAGATCTGTATAGGGACAAGTGATTGCAGTAGCCATTACTCATCCCCATACAGTGGAGGTGATCGCTGCATGTAGATTCAGGACTTTACCTCCACAGATGAGCAGGCGAATTAACATTAGGAAACAATTCCTTCCTGATAATTGCCTTCTCAGCCAGCGTGTGTAAATGCACCTCAAAGGGGATGTTTCACTTGAGCAAGTGGCATTTATCTTGTAGACAAAGTTAATACAAGGCACTTACTAGAGATGAGCGAATCATCCAAAATTCGCTTCGGCGAATAATCAACAAATTTTTGACAAGATTCGTTCTTAATACGAATTTATTCAGTAGAATTTGAGTTAAAAAATAATCATTGTTTTGCGAACATTCCTACACAAATTACGAACATACAGTCAGTGTTGTTAAAAGTATGCAATACGTAAGCATTAGCGTACAAAGTGCGTACGAATCCCTAGCGTACTATTGACTCGTGATTGCGTCATACGCACGAGGCTAGGCCGCGGCGTACAGTCTTTGGAGGCAGTCCATATGAGGTAGAAAAGTAAGGTGCTAGCTATCTGGCTAAGGGCATAATTCACTAATAAACACCATACAATAGGTGCATAATAGGACACATTGCAGTACCTGAAAAAGAATGCACACAATGGGCTAAAGTGCTTGAACGTTGATGAACCTGTAAAAACATTATCGCTAAAATACAGCAAGACAAGACAATTATGCAAACATTTTAGTGCAATTTCACATTTGCAAGCATAAAAGGCTCAGATATACGTTTGAGTCTCTCCTCGAGTCGTGGCTACTTGTCATGATAATAAAACACTGGAACACAGTCCAAAATTCAATTGTAATCCACGTGAGGTAATTTTGTCATCCAAACAGGTAACGTGTAATCCACATGGATAATATAAAATAGCAGCAAATAGAGAACCCTCTTTGCAAAGGGGGCTCCCAAATAACCTGAGAAGGGAAAAAAAGGAAAATAGGCACGCTTAGGCGCAACTGAGAATTTTCCGCAGAATGGGGGGGGGGGGGGACGGGGAGTCCTGACAAGCCATGTCCATCTGGGTGAGAGTCAAACGGGGGCAATGCAAACTAAATAAATCAAGTGCCAACTAGCTGTCACCCGTCAGGTGCAGTCCATGGTGTGGCTCCCATAGGTCCTCCTGAAGTGTCCTTTCAATCAGCCAGAAGTAGGGTACCTCAGATGAGGGACCTGAAGTCCTCCTCACTTGAGCTACTGCTGAAAGACATTAGAGGACGCTCCTGCCTCCTGTAGGCCAAGCTCGCTGCCGTGGTGGAACTCCACTGCCCTCTTCTTCCAGAAGTCGGACTTGACCGGGTTGTGGTCACGCTTGTGAGCGCTGCAGGCACTTGCGCCTTTTTTTTCCCGGAATCTCTTGCCGGGACAGCAGGGGTAAGGACTTCTGGCTGCAGCGGTTGAGGCAAGTTTGCACCCAGGTAAGAAGCCCCAGCTCCCCTGGCTGGGTGGTACTGGTGGATCACCATAGACTGAAAGGTAAATGACAAAGTCGTCAGCTGACCCAAGCTGAAAGGACTGTGATGGTGGAGGTGGTGGCAGTCCAGGGATCAGAGGCTCTGGCTGTCGCTTCTCCCTGAAATGGAGGGTGCCACGGAGGGTGCCATCTGGGGAAGGTGGCCTGGTGAAGCTGGCTCCTGAAGGCAGCGCACCGGTACTTCGCCTGGTGGTTCCTCCGGCCAAACTTTAGGTGGTGATGCAGGTACCAGGAGCTTTGATAATAACGTTACCCTGGTAGCAAAGGGGCCTTTCAGGGATGCCATGGGGGTGTACTCCACCTGATCCCCCACATACAGGCTGTGACGGGATTGGTGCAGGTACGGCCGTTTCACTGACCTGCGGCCCACAAAGTACTCTTTGCCATCCTCGTCTTCTGCCAGGAAGCCAGAGCCTCGCTCCACAGAAAACCACAGGACGGTTCCCTTTCGCCGCTCCAGTGTAGGGTCTCCCGGCCTTGGATGGTCCAGTACTTGGATGACCCTGTTCTCCACCGCATTCTTGTAGTCCCATAGGGTCTGGGCGTGGGCCATCACCGACGCTGGCACAAGCAGATTTTGCCAAATGGAAAGTGTTGTTCTTCCACTGGGCGGCAAAGTGGACGCTCCAGCCGCCTCTGCCGCACCTGCTGCAGCAGCCACACCAGCCTATACCTCCCAACCATCCGGGATCCAGCGGGACAGTCCCGGATTTCAGTGGCTGTCCCGTTGTCCCGGGCGGTAGAGGTATGTCCCGCTTTCAGCTGTCTCTGCTTCCATAGGAGGCAGAGACAGCTGATGGCAATGGAGGATTAACATTGGTGCTTTTGGGTTGGATGGCAGCCGCGTTCAGTATGTACAGGTGTGCCGTCCACTGTTCTGAGGAGCGGGCGGGTGGGTCTGCCCTGAACTGCCTATTCAGTTCCCTGTCTATGCTGTCCCTGCCTCCACGCTCCACAGTTGGCAGGGCAGGCTTCGTAGTTCCTGCTCTCTGCCCTCTTCCACAGCGCTGACCCAGCTGGGCTGACCTGTGATCCTATCAGCAGTGGTGTGCAGGAGAAGGGCAGTGAGCAGGAACTATCTGGATGCTCTGTATATGGACTCCACTTCTAGCAACTGGGGCTAGAATGGAGCCCAACCCCAACTCACTCCTGTTTGCTGCAATCCTCTTCAGCTTGTTCTTCTGCTCCCAGCAGAGGCCCCACCCATCAGTCTCCTCATGTTCAGTGTGGAGCTGTGAGATGGCTGCTGGTTGTCTGGCTGTAAGTGTAACTGCCCCCCTTCCCATATCCCCCATGTAAGTAGTAACTGACCCCATCCCTTCCCACATCCCCATGTAAGTAGTAACTGCCCCCAGCCCTCCCACATCCCCATCTAAGTAGTAACTGCCCCCCCACCCCTTCCCACACCCCCATGTAAGTAGTAACTGCCCCCAACCCCTTCTCACATGCCCCATGGCCCAGTCCTTTCAAGATAGCCAAAGTGGCTTACAGATGTAGCAGCGCTAGCGGTCACAGAAGAATCGCGTGAGCGCAGAACAATATTGCAATGCTAATGCATACAAATTTGTATGCTAATGCTACGCATTGTACGCTAATGCGTACAAATTTGTATGCTAATGCTATGTATTGTACGCTAATGCGTACTCATTTGTATGCTAATGCTACGCATTGTACGCTAATGTGTACAAATTTGTATGCTAATGCTACGCATTGTACGCTAATGCGTACAAATTCACCTAATTAGCGTACTTTTACTGCGAGTGAAAGGAGTGAAAGAGTAGAAGTCGCGATTCATTAGCAACACTATGCGAAAACAGTGATCGCTAGCGCTGCTACATCTGTACACAAGATTGGGGTTTGATAAGACAGGGGGTCTATAATCTTTTTCTACAAAATCACAATGACTTTATCTCACTGTGATTTTTTAGTAAAAAGATCACAGAGAGGTATGGAGCATTATTAATCATGATAATGCTCCGTGCCTCTTCTGTCCAGAACGGGGCTTGGCTCTCCTACATGCTGCAGATTTCTCAGACTGAATCCACTTGTGTGAAAGAGTCCTTACTTAAACTGCCCTCACACCGCCATTTTTCGCATCCATTTGCATATAGGTAGTGATGAGTGAACTTCTGTTTTTAAGTTCGGTGTCCAAGGTTCGGGTTATCAGAGAATCCCGCTATGGATTCCGCTACCACGGACCATAACGGAATTCTATGATGGCATGCACTATGGCCAGCATAGACTTCTATTATGACAGAATGCAATACAGAATGCCTCTTATTGGCTTCCATGGTGCATGGCGTCATATAATTCCATTATGGTTCGGGTTCCAATAACCCAAACCTTGGACGCCAAACTTAAAACACACATTCGCTCAACACTAAGTATAAACTCTGCCATATATATTACACATATACCCTAACAGTCGTCAGATGGACATTTTTATAACCAGTTAAAGTCTATGAGGCTGTCATATAGCTGTTTCTGTAAAGGCCAAAGAATAGCGGCTGTTAGAAAGTAGGACATATCGTGGGATTAGGTGTTTTGTTATTTTTGTGCGGCGTTAGAGGCGTGGCCTAGTACAAAAAAACATAGTGTCCCCCTTTCCTCTTTTCAAAAGTTGGGAGGTATGCCAGCCGGCAAGGCGAATATGGAGTCAGGAGCTGGTAAGACTCTTTTGCACAGTTGTTCCGCTCTGATATCTGGAGCGGGCGGTGGTTCGGGGTACTCATCCCCAAAGACCATCTCTCCCCACTTGGGTCGCAGTTCTTTCACCATGCTGTTTGCTGTGATCTGACTCTGGCTGGATCTTATTCACCGCTGGCTTGAACTGGAGAGGAGGGCGGAGTAATGAGGGAGGAGTCTTCACTCCCTATACTTGCAAACAGAAAGTGCCCGGTGGGCCGGGCTGGTTTTTCCAGCTTCTGAGGGGGCGTATCTTCACTTTCCCGCTCTTGAGGGGGTGTATCGTCATTTTCCCTGGGCCTGGGGGAGGGGGCAAGAAGAATGCGTACGTTGCGTATGTTCCGTACGTAGCGTTAGCATTCAAAATTTAAAGAACATTTACAAATAATACAAAGCGAATCTGACAAAATCCGGATTCGCTTAGGAGTGGAAAAAATGGAAGATTCGATACGAATCTACGAAGCGGTGAATAGATTCGCTCATCTCTAGCACTTACAAATACATTTTAAAGGTCCATACTGCTTATTTCCAGGGGTTACAGCCACTGCTGCAGCTCAGATCGCATGGTCCCAGCGAGTAATATTTCCTAAACTGTGCAAGCACAGCCACTACAGATTGCAAGGTGGTCATACTTAATGGAAACTGAGGTGAAAACTGAAACAGCCCCCCCCCTCCTTAATGCCAGTTTCTTAATCTAACCCCTTCTCTTCAGCCCATGGCCCTTCGGCTGCCCCCTCTTGCCCCTACCTGGTACTGCGATTGCTTCACCTGGCCTCATTGGTGGTGCTCACCTACAAGCATATAATGCAACTGAAAAATGAATCAAGCCAGCAAAGGAAGCAATATGGACAATCACAATACATTCGTAAGTGCCTTCTATTAATTTTCTTTTCATGATAAATGCCATTTCCTGTAGTGAGACAACCCCTTTAAGATGAGATCTCTGAAGCAAAAACTGAATCTGCAAGGCAATGTTAGCCGTATCTTTGAATCTTACTTGCAAACCTGAATACAGAGCATGCTGCTATACCTGGTGTAGACAGCTGCGCTACTGAGGGCCACACAAAATGACCCTGTGAGCCAGCAATTATTTTCCTAAAAGTGGTTGGAAAGGGTACGCTAACTTTGTAAAAGAGCACAAAGTTTATTGCATCTATAAATTAATCTCTTCATTGAAACTCACAGGAGTATACTCTCTACTTCATATTCCAGGTTGTGTGGGTGTCAAAATAGCGGTGTTTGTCTTACAAGATCCCGGCTTTATTAATCTATGTCATATCGCTGTCTGTTGATGACCCTTTGTACTATCTTTAACTTAATCTTATTGAAATTGATTTTCTGTGTCTTGGCAGGTGAAGATTCCTACCGTCCATTGATTCGCAGAAAGCTAACTGCACAGATGGGTAGCTTTCTCACAAAATTCCCACCTTTAGATTTAAAGCACAGCTCCACATAAATTCATTTTGCTCACATAACACTTTAGAGAAACCACTGGAGCAGGATCACAGATCACAATTATCTCCACTATAAAAAAAAAACTTTTTTTTTTTTTTTTTAGTAAAAACTTTTGGATGTAAATGACACATAAGCCACCGTTAATTGATTTATGGCAAGTAATACGACATGAATTATCAAAACGTACAGAACTAAAAAAAAAATATAGAGGAACAATGCAATTTGACCCACCTGAATTATTCTGCCATATTTTGTGATGACAAAAAAACAAATCTTGAAATGATTAATTATGAAATATTCCCAACAAAGGCTGGATTTTCCATTAGACTCAAAACTCCATACATACAGTTAACCCTGCAAGATAGATCTCTTGGTCTTCAGGGTCAGTGTTGGATTAAATTTTATGAAGTGGGGGTAGATACCATACGTTCTATACATTTATTGATACCCAAAATGCTGCCCTGTGCTTTAAGGACTGAAAAATTCCTAACTTTGCTGCACTCAGCCGTCGCTGGTAAGAGCTGGTCTTGCATGAAGCGAGAATCTTATGAGAATCTCATGAGAATCTTACCAGAGCAAATTGTGTGCCTACAGGCTGATGAGAAATCCAGTTGTAACCTACGACTCGTTTTTTCTCTGGAAAAGCCTCACTCAAACACATTGATGCAAATCATCTTCCATGTGGCAGAAATAAATGCAGCTGATCACATATACCATCAATGAGTGATTAGTGGGGGTCTGACCCCCAGTAAACCCATCAATCAGCAACTTGTCACACCAGGCACAACTGAATGTACAAACATTTGGCAGGAATGTGTCATTAGAAAATGTCCTATTGTTTAAAGGCTATGCACACCTTCGGAGGCAACTTTTTTTTTATGATTGCATATTACTCATTTTGTGGCTAAAAATATTTTCAATTGACCTTTATTAAAAATATTGAGCCATTTTGTTTTTCCAACTGTGTGACTGGTACTTTCACTATCACTTTGTGCCGGTTATCTAATAAACCCTATCTCTAAACTACTAAGAGGTCATAAACACTTATTTAGGCGCATTCTTATCAGTAAGATAAGAACTAAGATATAATGAGTGTTTATAAGGGCAAAGAGCAGAGATAAGAAGTCCTTCTGCTCCCCAAATGACGGAAAAGACAGTCCTTCTGCTCCCCAGATGGCAGAAAAGACAGAAAATCCACAGGCTGCCACTACAGCATTTCAGCTCTATACAGAAAAAAGGATACCATATTTTTTTAATAAAGACCAATTTAAAAAACTATTTATTGCTCAAATAATATTTAATATTTTAAAAAAAATTTAAAAAAATTACAATTTTGGCACTAGCCACTAGGTCTAATGATATATTAAGACCTCCTGTTCTGTACAGGTAACTTTTCGGTAGCTATATCATTATCATCTCAGGCAGGATGAACAATTACAATTATCACCTATATAAAGATAACAGAGGATCCATCATTCACAATAGGTGATTTAACAGTCTTTCTACTTCCTCCTGACCCCTGCACAGGTCACAGAGCATGCCTAGAAAAATCTCCCCAAACAATTCCTGTCCATTGTATTTATGGCTCATATGGCTAGTCTCAAAGACCAGGAAGTCTTGGCATGTTTTGGGCCTAGTTATCAGTGTGGAAACTGCACAATTTCAGAATTAAGGAAAAAAATCATCAAAAATTCTAAAAAACATGTTTAACATAAAAATTGAATTTAAACAATTGATCAGTATCCGTTGACACATTCCCTTTAAATAAGAAAGCACAATTTTGCCAATAAACTATAAAATACATAAGGTCACTAAAAAGTTAATAGTGTATCACAACAGGACAAGTGGATAATAGATGATTTTTCCGTCCTAAGCGGCAAAAATTAATATGACTGGTTGGTTCATATTGTATCCCAGTAACTAATGAACTGTAGGCATGTTTATGCAGCCATGCTATGAATGAGGTCACTTAATATTTATGATAGAAGCAGAAAGTGGGAGCCCAGGTACGCGATCATTACGCTCCCTGGTTGCATTTACGTTGTGATGTCAATGAGCTTAACCAATCACCTTTCAATGGCATTAGATTTATGTCTTGTGAATTATGTGGCTTGTCACCTTGAGGCAAAAATCTGCTGTCAGCAAAGATAGCACAGAACACATTGCAATGACAAAGCCCCTTTCCAGGCCAAAAAAAAGCTCACTGTTGCAGTGTAATATATGAACTGTTCAAAGACTTTATTAAATGTGACAGTAGCAGCTGCAATGGCTAAAAGATTGCTGGAGCAGTGGACTGCATATCAGACCTAGTGGTGGCTATAACAGATATGTATGATTGCATTCACAGGAGTATTTAACTCTGGTAGACGTCTTACATGTACATAATTTATTTAGAAATGTAAGTATTAAAGGGGGTTATGATTTATTCTTGGGATAGGTCATCAGTATCAGATCTGCAATGGTGTGACACCCTGGACTCCCACCGATTAGCTGTTAGAAGAGGCCGTGAGCACCACAGCCTTTTCCTAGGCCAGTGACATCACTGTATATCAGTCACAAGGCCTAGTTGCAGCTCAACCCAATTCAAGTCAGTAGAGCTGAGCTGCAATACCAAGCATTGCCACTATAAGATGTACGGTGCTTTCCTTGGAAAGCTGCTGGGAACCTGCATCGCTCACCAGAGGTCTTGTGAGCGCAGCTGCTCCCTTAAATAGCTGGGTGCCTGAACTTGGACCCCCGCTAAAGTAATGATGATGACCTATGCTGAGGATGTCATCATTATATTTTCCACAATAAGATTCCTGGCACTCTACAGTAAAAACTAAATCCACCTTGGTTGTGTTCATTGTTCAACAAATAGATGTAAATACAGTACATACAAATATAAAGACATATCATAGACATAATATAAACATATACATGATATTTCTGCCCTAGGTAGATGGCCTTAGTTCTGGTTGACACCTTGTCTTCTGCTTATAGTAATGAGACCATTGCGCACATTCATCATCCTACAGGTGGTGGCGTTGGTTGTTGGTACCATTCTGGTACCATTCACTGATAGAAAAATGTGACATCCATTATAGCTACCATTGTTAGCCAGAGTAGAAATAAGTGAATTTAGTTTTTTTTAGAATTCAATTTAAAAAAAAATTAGGATGAATTCCATATTGCTAGAATGGATTTGCTCATCTCTAATATATATATATATAAGGACAAAGAACGGACAGCACCTCCTACAGGTGAGAGTCAGGTGCAAGCTACCTATTGGCTAATTAAATACTAAACAGAGAATGGCAGCAGCACTAGATAAGCCATGACACATAAAATGAACATGAGGTGAATGTGTGAAAAGGTAAAAAAGCATAACTGCTATGTAGTAAGTAATATGGAAGCTCTTAGCGCATATAAATGATCATAAATATGTCGGGCTCATCCACCAACGATCAAGGTGGCTTCCAATCGGATGAGTCCTACACTAACACTGACCTGCATCCTACACAAACCAGCAGGCCCATATCAGGAGAACATCATACCTGGTCAGAAGCTGCACCAGTGTGAACAGGAGTGCTAAATTCCCAGAGGAGGCCAATCCTCCTCTATATATACATAAGGACAAAGAACGGACAGCACCTCCTACAGGTGAGAGTCAGGTGCAAGCTACCTATTGGCTAATTAAATACTAAACAGAGAATGGCAGCAGCACTAGATAAGCCATGACACATAAAATGAACATGAGGTGAATGTGTGAAAAGGTAAAAAAGCATAACTGCTATGTAGTAAGTAATATGGAAGCTCTTAGCGCATATAAATGATCATAAATATGTCGGGCTCATCCACCAACGATCAAGGTGGCTTCCAATCGGATGAGTCCTACACTAACACTGACCTGCATCCTACACAAACCAGCAGGCCCATATCAGGAGAACATCATACCTGGTCAGAAGCTGCACCAGTGTGAACAGGAGTGCTAAATTCCCAGAGGAGGCCAATCCTCCTCTATATATACATAAGGACAAAGAACGGACAGCACCTCCTACAGGTGAGAGTCAGGTGCAAGCTACCTATTGGCTAATTAAATACTAAACAGAGAATGTCCTTATGTATATATAGAGGAGGATTGGCCTCCTCTGGGAATTTAGCACTCCTGTTCACACTGGTGCAGCTTCTGACCAGGTATGATGTTCTCCTGATATGGGCCTGCTGGTTTGTGTAGGATGCAGGTCAGTGTTAGTGTAGGACTCATCCGATTGGAAGCCACCTTGATCGTTGGTGGATGAGCCCGACATATTTATGATCATTTATATGCGCTAAGAGCTTCCATATTACTTACTACATAGCAGTTATGCTTTTTTACCTTTTCACACATTCACCTCATGTTCATTTTATGTGTCATGGCTTATCTAGTGCTGCTGCCATTCTCTGTTTAGTATTTAATTAGCCAATAGGTAGCTTGCACCTGACTCTCACCTGTAGGAGGTGCTGTCCGTTCTTTGTCCTTATGTATATATAGAGGAAGATTGGCTTCCTCTGGGAATTTAGCACTCCTGTTCACACTGGTGCAGCTTCTGACCAGGTATGATGTTCTCCTGATATGGGCCTGCTGGTTTGTGTAGGATGCAGGTCAGTGTTAGTGTAGGACTCATCCGATTGGAAGCCACCTTGATCGTTGGTGGATGAGCCCGACATATTTATGATCATTTATATGCGCTAAGAGCTTCCATATTACTTACTACATAGCAGTTATGCTTTTTTACCTTTTCACACATTCACCTCATGTTCATTTTATGTGTCATGGCTTATCTAGTGCTGCTGCCATTCTCTGTTTAGTATTTAATATATATATATATATATATATATATATATATATATATATATATATATATACGTGCCTCAAAGAGCAAGTTTCCCCTATTTTTTCTAGTACGTTTTGAGTGGTAGCCTCAAACTGTTCAATCAGTGCTTTTTCATAATAAAAATTTCCCCTAGTGGTAGCCTCAAACGGTTCAATGAGTGCTTTTTCTTCTCTCTCTCTCTCTCTCTGTCGAATCCAATTTGTTTAAAATTGATTCGCTTATCGTTACTTGCTATTCGTGCTTGCATTTGTTCCTCTGACTTCTTAAACAAGTTCTTCTCCTTATTTAAACTCTGCAATGTCACACGCTCCTTGCTCAAGTAACAGATGAAACTGTCATGCAAAAGAGTTTTCACACCATCTTGTCTGGTTTCAAGATTTTGATCTCTACAACAATTCAGTGTATATTCTCTAGACCTTGATTTGACCTCTTCTTCACCATGCTTCACTGATGTAACACTTGAAGGAGTTGTCTTTTAAAATACACTCCCAGGACAAAAAGCTAATCACTCTGGATCCACCCCTGACAAAATCAGCCACAACCAGCCAGGCATTTCACCTGAAGCAGCCGCAAATGAATGGCTGTCCTTATAATGTCTCTATGATGTCCCATGTGCCAATTAGGGCTTATAGACAAGGGCTGTCTTCATGAGACAACGCCTTTAACGTAGCATTTTTTAATATTTTAATATGCCTTGCATCAGCAGTTTATAGCTCAAAAATAAAAATGGCAGTCCAATAGTTTAGTACATAAATATTAATATTCATGATCATTTACTTCCTTGGGTCAACAGACTGTAGTCCTTAGAACTTAAAGGCTACACCTTTGCAATGAATTTGCTATTGTCTCAAAGCATCTAAAATGTAAATAAAGTGTATTTGCAAAAAGAGGGGTTGTCCCATTAGGAGAACCCCAGTACGCATGCCTTCTTTACAGAGCAGTGCAAGGGCTTTTTTGATTACATTTTTACACTGCTAAGCAGAGGTTTCCACCTAGCAATGCTGCCGGCAACGTCACCGCCACTAATGAGTGGGCTTTAGCGCTGCCTAAGCCACACATGGTCCTCACTGGATCTTCAGAAAAAGCCCTTGCCCTTGTGCGATTCAGTGCAGGGCAAGGGAGAGCATCGGAGCATAAAATGCTCCGATGCTCATATCAAAGGGGCTGAGTGGGGGAAGAAGGGGATACGTCCAGGTTCAGCTGTGATAGAAGAAAAGTTCCTGCACTCCACAGATTGCTTTAATCAAGAAGTTTTTTTATTGATGAATGTTTTTGGCAATATAGCCTTTTTCAATATGCTGTAGGGGTACATATACATATGAGTATTGACGCAATCAAAGCGAAATGTCATAATGGTACACAATAAAATAAAGGTTATACTACATTGACATAGATGTCTGCTGATGATAAGAAAACAGGTTACATCACCTCGGTAATTCAATGTATGATATAATGCTTGTATCATGGCTTAGACTATCCTAGTAAGGCCTATGATATAACAGTTTAGAGCAGACGTCAAAGGCTAGGACTACAGGTAGCTGAAACATGTATAAAGTATCGACTGGAAATATAGACAAACAACTCAAGTTATATATTAGTGATCCACAGATAACCTCAGTAACATAATGCAAGTATGCTAATGGAATGAAGAGAACTAGAAGATTGATGCCATGATGTCAGAGGGTGGCCCAGATGGACTGTGAGAGAGAGAGAGTATCAGGCTGCTGCCAGTAGGCAATAGGCTGCTGCCAGTTAGAAAGGCACAGGTGTGTACGTACACACCGGCGCCTTTCTAACTGGCAGCAGCCTATTGCCTACTGCGCACTGCTTCTTCAAGCATGGTACATCAACCGGAATCCCGTCATTCTTCTCTTCGGCACCTCACGCTTCTCACAGGTACGGTTATGTACTCCACTGGACTCTGGTATCTTTACTACCTTCCATTCTGATACTCTCTCTCACAGTCCATCTGGGCCACCCTCTGACATCATGGCATCAATCTTCTAGTTCTCTTCATTCCATTAGCATACTTGCATTATGTTACTGAGCTTATCTTTGGATCACTAATATATAACTTGAGTTGTTTGTCTATATTTCCGGTCGATACTTTATACATGTTTCCGCTAGCTGTAGTCCTAGCCTTTGACGTCTGCTCTAAACTGTTATATTATAGGCCTTACTAGGATAGTCTAAGCCATGATACAAGCATTATATCATACATTGAATTACCGAGGTGATGTGACCTGGTTTCTTATCATCAGCAGACATCTATGTCAATGTAGTATAACCTTTATTTTATTGTGTACCATTATGACATTTCGCTTTGATTGCGTCAATACTCATATGTATATGTACCCCTACAGCATATTGAAAAAGGCTATATTGCCGAAAACGTTCATCAATAAAAAACTTCTTGATTAACGCAATCTGTGGAGTGCAGGAACTTTTCTTCTATTTGTATATTTGGCGTGGGAACCATTTTCCTGCTTCTACTCCTATACTTCCTTGAGTGTGACCTGACCTGTCTCAGGTTCAGTTCTGATCCTGGACAAGCCCTTTAAACGGATGACCATTCATGAACCTGCAAGTATACTCCCTGCAATCAGCAAAAAGTAGGGGTCAAAATGACTGCAGAAGCTGACTACACAGGTTGTCTGTTACCATGGAGATAGAGCACTGTATAGGAATTGTAGGCACACAAATAGGAAATGTTTAAATAAAATTTTTGTAAAGAGACATGAGTAAGGCTTCTCTTACCCTTAGCAATCAGCTATTATCATTAGAGACCCTTTGGCCAGTGACACATTTCTCCTGCAGAGGAGATATAGCGCTACATCCTAGCCAAAGTCATTTCACCTTCAAAATACATCCCTCACAGCATACCCCCCACATTTATGCTAGAAAGATTTATGGAGAAACATATATATATATAAGGGGTAGAGATGAGCGAATCATCAACAAATTTCTGACAAGATTTGTTCTTAATATGAATTTATTAGGTTGAATTTGCGTTAAAAAATAATAGTTGCTTTGCGAACATTCCTACACAAATTACGAACATACAGTCAGTTTTGTTAAAAGTAAGCAATACGTAAGCATTAGCGTACAAAGTGCGTACTAATCCTTAGCTTACTATTGACTCACGATTGCGTCATATGTACGAGGCTAGGCCGCGGCATACAGTCTTTAGAGGCAGTCCATTTGAGGTAGATAAGTAAGGTGCTAGCTATCCGGCTAAGTGCATAATTTACTAAAAAAACAACGTACAATAAGTGCATAATAGGACACATTGCAGTACCTGAAAAAGAATACACACAATGGCGCAACTGGGAATTTTCTGCAGAATGGGGGGGGGGGGAGTCCTGACAAGCCATGTCCATCTGGGTGAGAGTCAAATGGGGGCAATACAAACTAAACAAAACAAGTGCCAACTAGCGCTCACCCGTCAGGTGCAGCCCATGTTGTGGCTCCCATAGGTCCTCCTGAGGTGTCCTTTAAATCACTCAGCCATTAGAAGGATTCCTCAGATGAGGAACCTGAAGTCCTCCTCGCTTGACCTACTGCTGCCCTCTTCTTCCAGAAGTCACACTTGACCAGGTCCGGGTGGTGGTCACGCTGCTGCCACTTGCACCTTTACTTTTCCATACTCTCCTGCTGGGACAGCAGGGGTAAGGACTTCTGGCTGCAGTGGTTGAGGCAAGGTTGCACCCAGGGAAGAAGCTCCAGCTCCCCTGGCTGCTGCTGGCTTTATGTTCCACAATAGTTGGTACTGGTGGATCACCATGGACTCGAACGTAAATGCTGAAGTCGTCAGCTCACCCAGCTGAAAGGACTGTGATGGTGGTGGCAGTCCAGGGATCAGAGGCTCCGGCTGTGGATTCTCTCTGAAACAGAGGGTGCCATCTGGTGACTCCTGAAGGCAGCGCACCGGAACTTCACCTGGTGTTTCCTCCGGCCAAACTTTAGGTGGTGATGTAGGGACCAGGGGCTTAGATAATACGGTAACCTCAGTAGCAAAGGGGCCTTTCAGGGATGCCATGGGGGTGTATTCCACCTGTATTCCACCTGATCCCGTATAGGCTGTGACGGAGTTGGGGCAGGTACGGTCGATTCACTGACCTGCGGTCCACGAAGTACTCTTTGCCGTCTTCGTCATCCGCCAGGAAGCCAGGGCCTCGCTCCACAGAAAACCACAGGACGGTTCCCTTTCGCACCTGCAGTGTAGGGTCTCCCGGCCTTGGATGGTCCAGTACTTGGATGACCCAGTCCTCCACTGCATTCTTGTAGTCCCATAGGGTCTGGGCGAGGGCCGTCACTGATGCTGGCCCAATCGGGTTCTGCCGAATGGAAGGTGTTGTTCTCCTCCTAGGTGGCTAACTGGATGCTCTAGCAGCCTCCACCGCACCAGCCGGCAAGGCGAATATGGAGTCAGGAGCCGGTGAGACTCTCTTGCACAGTTGTTCTCTGGAGCGGGCGGTGGTTCGGGGTACTCGTCCCCAAAGACAATCTCTTCCCACTTGGGTCGCAGTTCTTTCGCCATGCTGTTTGTTGTGGTCTGACTCTAGATCTTGTTCACTGCTGGCTTGAACTGGAGAGGGGGGCGGAGTAATGAGGGAGGAGTCTTCACTCTCTATACGTGCAACTAGTTAGTTCCCAGTGGGCCAGGCTGGTTTTTCACGCTTTTGAGGGGGGCGTATCTTCACTTTGCCACTCTTGAGGGGGCATATCGTCATTTTCCCGCTTTGGGGGTCAGGGGAGGGGGCAAGAAGAATGTGTACGTTGCATACGTTGCATACGTAGCGTTAGCATTCAACATTTTAATAACATTTACGAATAATATGAAGCGAATCTGACAAAATCCAGATTCGCTTCGGAGTAGGAAAAATGGAGGATTCGATACAAATCTATGAAGCGGCGAATAGATTCGCTCATCTCTAATAAGGGGCAGACCTTGCAGGATCAGACTACACAGTCTGTTACGATGGAAATACATAGACCTATGGAAACTTTTTTTTATAATTGCAACAATCTGAAAAGTTTATTTTTCTTTTAAATTTCAATGTTTGTTGTGAAAATATATATAGCATTTAAAACCAATTTATGCCATTTTTAGCAGAATACAAAGAATATAAGGATATTTTTGATGTTAAACATTTAGAATTTCTCTAAATATTAACAAAGCACACATGCATGAGTTCATATATGTAATGTAACAATTATTGAAGTGGTCCTGTATACATTCTGGTTTCAAGATAATATTATAGAATGCAAGGCATCTCTTAAGTAGGCATTACTGCTGCTCTAGTAATTAATTGTGGATTCAAAAGAACAGTACAGCTGGATAACCGCCCTGGAGACCAAGGAGCATCACTGACTGTATACACATACAGTATGTCAAGTGGTCTTTAAGCAATTTCTATAGTATTCCAAACAGGAGAATGTCCGTTTGCAGTCAGACCACGGAAGTAACTCAACTACACAGAAAAAAGTTTAATCTGTTTCATATAATACAATATTCCTTGCTGGTTTTATAATCAGCCATTACTGGCACAAAATATTATACCCAAAACTAGCAATGGTCAAACAACCTACTGTATATACTAATGGTCTATAATAAAGTATAGGGGGGCTAGCTGAAATTCTGGAACCTCATTCATGTAATCATAAAACTGCAAACCACATCAGATGCATGGCTTACCTAACCACACCAATTATCTCAGTTACACTGCTAAAACCAACCCTTGTTATAGTATCTCCCCATGACTATGTTGTGTGCTCAGCCTGAGTGATCAAAATGTACAGTATAAATTATACCCCTGAAACGCTCAAGGTGCCTAAGAGGCCATTCACACAGAGTTCTTTGTAGGCTGAATTTGGCACAGATTTTGCACCAAAAAGCCACTGGGCAGATGCATAGAGACCACTTTCTATTCTTTTGAATGGTAGGCTGCGCTATCATTCATGTGACTGTGGCTCATTACTGTGACTATCCCAAGAAATTACATGTCCCTTATTGGAGCAGCCAAGTCCGTAAACCATGGCCTCCCTTTTGACATGGGCTGTTATCAGTTTAAAACAAGTACTGATCAACGAATAAAAAGTTAAGCAGCTCTCATTTAAAGGGCCTTTTACGTGGTCCAATACAAAGTCTCAAAGTCTCTCTGTGACTCAAATAATTTGACAACAAGGTGTACCAAAAACAGCATACCTTAGACAAGAAATCTAAGCTTCCTTACTGGTGTACATTTTTTCATTGAAACACAGAACTCCTGTTGATGTACCAGACTTTTTACCTCTTAAATAGAGATGAGCGAACGTGCTCGTAACGAGCACTGTACCGCTCGGCTCCCCTGCGCTCGCATGGGCGCAGGCAGCCGCTTCCGTCTGGTGAGGAGGACGGAAGCGGCCGCCTGCGCCCATGCGAGCGCAGGGGAGCCAAGCAGTACAGTGCTCGTTACGAGCACGTTTGCTCATCTCTACTCTTAAATATTCAGGCGCATGGAATGCCAGCATCATTTGCTATTAAGAATGGCAGAAGAAATGCTATCCTCAATACATTTCCCCCATAGTGCCTTTATAATACATACTCACAAAAACACACTTATGTTCTTCATGCGTTCTACAGCTGTAAAAGGAACTTACAGTGAGGTAGCCAATCAACATCCTATTAAATGTAGACCTCCAATCCTAGCCTGGTTTCTACAGTCATAAATCAGTCCTGAAGAGACAACAGGTTAGCAATATAGGAATTCAGTAATGTCTGACTAGATCCTGGGCATTTGTTTGATATGGGATTGAGTGTTGTGTCTCACATGGTGGATCCTCTTGAGCCTCACAGGAAGGCAGCACTTAATAGGATGAAAACAAATTTAGTAGAGCTGGAGAACCACATCAGTGGAATGTAGAACTGATGCATGTCTCTGCTCCAGAAGTCAGGCAAACAGGCAGGAAAGGGTGTAGCCTGACAAAGTCACCAGAGCAGAGAGGCAGAAGGAGGCTTGGCTTGAGAGCCAATAAGTGAGATTGTTGCTCTACTTTAATCCTGCTCTGGGACTGTTGTTTCCCAATTATTGCACATGCTTCCTGGGTCCTGAGTGTCTGTTAGTTCTCTTTGCTTATTGAGAGTATTCTTATGTTTTTGACCTGGCTTTGTTTGCCACTGTGTGTGTGACCACTCTCCTGCCTGCAACTGAGCAACTAGGAACAGCAGATTTAAACAGTATAGTGGAGGACAGCATGCATGATAACAGGGACACTTCCTGCAGCCATAGCCAGGTTTGAAAACCCAGCAAACCTAAGTGCCAAAGTAGAGACAGGGACAGCCATAGAAGTAGGATGGGGCAGTTCTCAGTGCTGGGTTTGGAAAAGGTAAGTAACTTTGGGTAGATGGAAGTTGCAAAAAAGTGGCTTACGAGCCATGCAGTGGCCTTTTTGGTCACAGAATACATGTGAATGGGGTTGGCAATAATAGATTTCACTGGATTCATCAGTTTAAAAGTCCAACACCATTTATTTTCCATTAAAGTTATACAACTTAACAAAAGCCCTTGTCCATCTGGGTGCTAACTAAACATTGGGTTTTCTCTCACCTATGCTCTCAGCAGAAGAGAGGAGATTCAGCTTTACACAGCCAACAGATCATGCAGTTTCCAGGCATCTGAATGAGCATTTCAGCCATGTATTTATTCCCACAGTTATGAACTCAGCAGCTACTGCTAAGTTTGTCTCAGGCTAGGGAAAGTGTTGTACTGGAGTGGGCAGGGAATGGCACATCCCGATACCAACACCTACATGCCATTCCATAAAATCCAGACCTATAAAACACTTTAAAGAAAAGTGTCTCAGCAAACTACACTTTGCTGAAACCACCCAGCTTTCCTGGATTCTTTTACCTCACACATCTGAGTATTCTGAGTTAGTTATTTTTTTTCCCCTCCAGTATTTTACCAGCCAATATGTTACAATACTTATGAAGTAATGTCTTCATTGACAAAACTTTAATTGAGCTTGTCTATTTTACCAGGAAGATGTACAAGAGGGAAAGTAATACATGTGTCTGCAATATTGGGAATCTGTGCCCTACTCAATTTAATACTGTATAGAAAAAATTTATAATATTCAGTAAAACCTTTTTTGAAAAAAAAAAAAAAGACTAGCCAACAGTCTAATATCCTACATAGAACAAATGTACAATAGTAAATTATCAGTTATCAAGAATAGTAGAATTGTAGCCTTCATATAAGAGGACTGATCTATCAGCATTGTAAAATACTGATTAGAATTTGGTTTTGGGAAATATTTTCATATTTCAAGGAACTGTAACACAGACCACAGGCCTGACGAAACTGCCCTTAAAATGTTGATCTATTGTACAAATTCACACTTTGGCTATGTTCTATGTCATTGATTGTTCAATAAAGCAAGCCAAATTCATACCTTCCTACATCCTAAATGTACATTATATGAAACCAATGAGCTAGCTTAGCTAAACTGTACATTAACTGGGCAGTTAAATGGTCCCTAGGCAGCAATTTTTAGTTGGGAGACACAAAAAGTCCTGAAAAATGTCTGGCCCATAATCACAACTTCATCTCACGTCTCCAGTCCTGGGAGCCTTCGGGAACATTTCCATACATATGAGTGGGAATGATATTGGCAGCCTTGTCTCAGCAGAGATTTTATAAACTTATACTTTGATTTTAGCACCCCTTATATTGGCATCAATACCTAAATACTAATGTGTCCACTGAAAAGAAAAATAGACTTAACAATCTTTTCTGTCTTTTTCTGAAAGCTTGGTGGATGGCCATCCACCTTAGGAGATTGTGGAAGAATTTGGTGACTCACCTCCATTTGCGTTTTGCAACTACATACTGCCACATCTGTTGCATCAAATCTGCTACACCACTCTGCTACTGTACATCAGCTCTTTTGCATTGACTCTGCTCCATCAAATCTGCTGCACATGCAGTGACCTGCTGGTTCACTACTATAGGGTTAATTATGCACTATGTATCCCAAAATGTTATATATTTAGTGGAAATAGTTAACTGGCAGGTCTTAGTGTAGTTGCTGGGAGACAGGCTGGCCCTAACAATGGGCTCTCCCCCACCCGGGCTAGAGTTAGTTGAGAATGTGCTGCTGATCAATCTAGAGTAAAAACCTGCATCAATTTGATCCATCAGGTAGGCCCTTAAAGAGAACTCTTACATAGGAAAACACCATTCCTGAGAGTGTAAAATTGCCAGACAGCAACTTTACTAAGGATTATCCTCTGAGAGAAGGAAGCACTGAATATTTACAGAAGCCTGAGGACCATTTAAAAAAATGCCTTACTTGACTGAAAATAAGATAAATGCATGTTTATGGCAATAGACTTTATTTCATGTGGAAAGGATGTATTGCTTCTGGTGCCCGCCACACTTCTGAGATGGACTGGCCGTCCAAAGACTCACGCATCATGATAAATTCCCCTTCTAATTGCTACTTAAATAACTGGCATCACTGATCACCTTCTCAAAAAATAAAAACAGTTTAGGTTTCTAGATTGATACACGTTTGTGAGACAGCTTGGCAAAAAATTACATTAATTTTTCTCCAGAAATATTGCCGCTTTTGTCCATGTGCAGTGTTGGGTATTGCTGATCGGCTTCATTCTCTTGAATAGGGATGAGCTGGAATGCTAGAAGCAATGTCATGGACAGGTGTGGCCATGTGCTGTTTCCCGAGGGGGAAATGGAAATGGGATAACATGTCTATTTTTCTAATTCATAACCTCTTCAAGCACTTCTAGTGCCTAACAAAGGGGCAATGTTCTACTATTTGATAGCAGGTAAATCATCCCCTATAATTTGGCAAGCAAATATAATTAAAGTCTTGTGGTTTACATATCTCTTCAAGGACCACTTGTAAAAAAAAAAAAAAAAAAAAGCCCCCCACAGCTCCAGATAAGTGCGTAATCAAATTTACATCAACAGTTATTGATGCAGTTAGAGATAATGAATACAGCAGAAATGAAATTAGACGGCTTAAACACACCATTGTTTGGCAGTACATTTAGATTTAATGAGAAGCCGTCATCTTCTCATTGAAAACACATAATTTATTATTACATAGAATAATGAATTAGCAGTCTTTTTTATCTCTGCCTTACAACTTCTAATTATGACACCTCTAGGTCCCACATTAAGTAAATTCTTGGCCACAAATTTTGAAATACTGTATTTCATGTGAACAATAGATGTGTCTTTATTGATGATTTGCAGAAAGGTTAAAACGCAGAGTGAAAAGCTCCAGAAGACCCTGAAGCATTAAAGGGTCAACTTAGAATGCAGCGTGATAATGACTGACTAGTTAAAAATAACAAGTCTTGTGCCAGAAAACTTTTAGAGTTTAAAGAGTAGGTTGCTTCTGTGTATAAGGTAGAACTGGAATTCTCTTTACAGTTTTTTTTTTAGTTTTTTATCAGGCATGTCAATGATTTTTAAAAAGCTTTAACATGTACATCTTTTAATAGTGAATAATGCTATTGTTTTAAATAATTAGACTATAAAGATATCCTATTAAAGTCTTAGTGCAGTGCCCTAGAGGACTACTGAAAAGGATCAATTACTGCTAAAGGGGTTAATATAATGTTGATGAGTAAAATGTTGTGGTTTGATGTTAAAGCATTAATTTCTTTATGCACCATGTATACCTAATAGCAAACTATATACAATAAACAATTAACACTGGTAGACCTACTTAGGTTGCTAGGTTGATGGACTTGCCCCCCCCAGGTTACCTAGATAGTTAGTTGGAGCACAGCAACAGACAAGACCCACATGTGCCAATTCCTGCTAACTAGGTTCAAGTCCAGAGAACCTTTCTCTCTGAGACTACAGATGCCAATAAAGAAACTCTGTCATCAGAGTATTCCTGAAGGAAAAAGACCATTCATCTTGGAAGATCCGGAATCCATCAAGGCTGTGATAGATAATGTGAGAAAGGTACCATTCGCAAGAGAGTTTACTGCTGTGGAAAGCGCTCATTGCCTCCGGCATCCACCACACTTTGAGACGGATTGGCCATCTGGATCTAAATTTTGCACCTTTCAGCTTGGAAATTGCAGAATGAGTCAACAAGAACAGAATAGCATGCCTTTGGTTATTTGGAGAGACTGCAAAGTGTCCTTAGAAGTAGAATCAGGGAGAACTACTACTATCATCATCATTTTTGCTATCCATACACAACTATTGGGAGGAGGCAATACTGTGAAATATTTTGGAACTATTCCTTTTGCTGCTATATGTACTACTACTACTACTACTCCCCCATCAACAATTTAGTAAAGAAAGACTATTTATTGCAATGAATGGTTGCTGATTATTAATGCCATCATCTATTCGCCAGCCCTGTATTCCTGCCTTACATCCTGACAATCTCCTAACACCAAGGGTACCCCAACTACATCAAGCAGGATCCACCCAAAAAATAATTTCCTCATAATAGAACATTAGTACAGACAAGTATCTATGAACATATAAAACATCATATGCTGATGTACATAAGGAACTGTCGATGGATACTCATCTGGATTCTTCTCCCATCAGGTAGGAAATAGAAACTATGCAAATAGTAAAGCGACTTAATGTGTGAAGGATATATTAATTCCAAATCAGAACCATTTAAATAACTCTACCTCAGTATGGTTGCTGCCAAATGTTTTATGACCCTCAATGGTCAAAGTTTTTGAGTTCTTCTAGTAGGATAACCAACTATGACACAAAGCACATGTCATTTTAGCTCGTTCCACAAACATGACAATGAGAGACTACTGCATTATAACAATGGTGACTACTACATAGTATCAAGATCTGAACCCAGCATAGGACCTTTAGAATATGGTGGAAGAGAAGTCAATAGGACCATGCTGCTTTTACCAAAAAGTGGTCACTTAGTGTATATTTCCCCTTTGATATGCCAAGCAATTATATGGTTGTTATGGAAAGAATATACATTATTTTTAGTATTCTGAAATATATAAAAAAAAACAATAAAACATCTAGATGATTAAATCATCTGTTAAAATATTCCAAGGAGAATAGAATTTTTCAGTTAGACCAAATGGAACGTGTTTGACACAAATGGCATTAGAGATGCAGAATGTGTAATCTGAATATTGACTAGCATATACTCCAGTAAATCTTGCTCTGAGCTGTGGATATGGAGCCAATGAAAGCTGTAATTGAGTTAAATGTAGTGTAAAATAATAAGCGCACAGGAATTTTTCACTTTCATACAGAAATCGTACACATTTGGTTTGATAATGTAAATGGATACAATGTTTTTTTACATTTTAATGGTCTTCTAAATACATTCATTAGAACATTCAAGCTGATTTAATATTCTGTAGACATCTTCATAGACCCCAATATTAGGCCACTGCGAAAGATGTGAAATATGACATTGGAGACCACTACTCTATGGATGCTAATGTCATGTACAAATTCTGGCAAAACTTGATTGAATGTGGTAACCTACAAATGTTCTGTCATTGATAATCATGAAGTTCCTTGGATATCAAGGATCTTTGTTAGGGTCCTACTCTGAAGAGCTGCTTTACAGTTGATCAATTTGCCAGATAGATGCTTTGTGGAATCAGAAGGTCAAGAAAGGATTGTGAGAAGTCACTATATCAATAATTGCATGTCATCATAACCTCAATACCTTTCTAATAGCATAGAAGGCAACATGAGATTTACAAAGGCTGAAGACCCCAACAATGATCACCCATTACCCTGGCACCTTGAAGAGCCATGGGCAAGACATTTCATTGGAGACCGATATTTCAAACTGAGTTCAAATCGGCTCACCTTTAAACATAGTTTCACAGTTTATACATACACAAAAACGATATAATAAAAATTTGCAAATCCATTAATTTACATGTCTTGTCCTCATGTGCAGGTTTTATAACCCAGAGCTGTACAGAGAAATCACAAAGTCCCAAACACAACTCAGAAGGGGCTTTCTTGCCTCTACAAAGTTCTACCCTGATATAAATAAAATAAACCATCATTACCCAACACATTACAGTAGATTTTTGGTGTGATTCTATGATTAGCTTTTTTTCAGGAGTCCTTTCTGCCAAAAACAGGACTGTCTAAAGCAAACAACCCCTAAAGTTGGCCAAACAAATAAGATAGCTGTTGGCGGCTGACAGTACCGCTCCTGATCCCCTCACACACAAGCCTGATCGGCCAAACAGGCAGTAGAAAAAGGGGGGAGAATCTGCTGCCAAACTCCCCTGGCAGTGAAGTTAAAAATTAAACTATCTAATGTTTACCTGTCCCGACAGATTTCAGAAAAGAGTGTGCTGTCAATCTGGAGAGATACGGACTGATGACATGGCTGATTTGCCAGTAAAATCATCCAATAAGGTAAGTGCAGCCATAGTGCCTCTAATCACCATACAAAATGAACTGTACAGACACCGAACAAGCAGAGTACAGTGGAAGATATGAATTTAGCAAACTGCTGAAATTTGAACACAGCTTTACTTAAAGGCTATGTACACCTGTGGGGGCAATTTTCTAAATAATCTCTTTCTACTCGTTTTGAGCAAAAAATCATTTTTACATTGGTCTTTATTAAAAATATGCACCCCTTTTCTCTGTACAGTGCTGTAGTAGCAGGATCTGAATTTTCCCTCTGTCCAGTCAGCCAGCTCACTTGGTAAGCTCCTTATCTGTGCTCTCTGACCTTATTAGCACTTATTATAGCTCAATCCTTATCTGACTGATGAGAATGTAGCTTAAATGCTTATGACCTCTTAGTAAATTAGAGATAAGGTTTATTAGATGACCCCCACAAAGTGAAAGTAAAAAGTAGGACTCGCACAGCTAGACAGTTAAACCTTTGTGATAGAACGGCTCAATAAAACACAACAAAAAAAATTATGTATAGCCCAAAATGAGTAAAATGCAATCATAAAAACATTTCCTCCAAAGGTGTACATAGCCTTTAAATGTGCAGTCCATAACTCTAGCTAAGAAACGCACGTGGGACAAAATGTAACAGTCCCTTTTGTATATGGACTAGCCATGGCCCAGTTATTAGTCACAAAGTACACATTACTTGTTTTCGGTAAACAAACACCCCAGATGACCTGACAGCTGAGGCTTGTGAACTTCATGAATTTTAAGATTAACTGTATTGTACTGTACTGCTGTATTATGTAGACAGATTAGTTTATATATGGCGTATTTATGTTGGTACTATAGTATCAAAACACTTTATGGTAGGATTTACTTGGGTATTGTGTGGAATATCTACACAGGTACAGTACATTATTTTTGCAGTGTCTGATGCTGTCAGCACAGTGTATCATTGATACTTAAGCAATTATATGGAAGCAGTATTTGGCCAACTCACAACACAGATATTTGCACAGTATAAAGTATAATAATTAGGCATTGGATATATGTACTCTGACAGTACACCGTGTGTATAGGTTCAAGGAGAGGACAACAAAAGCCTGGCTACATCAATAGCATGAGGATATGAAAAAAGAAATGATGCATTGGCACAGATGGCACACTGTTTCAATTCAATTCTTACCTGTTACCTTTAGTTGAATTGTCCGCCTGATTGGTCTGCCTTCAAACTTAATTTCACAAGTATAATTTCCCATATCGTCTTTCTGAACATCTTGTATCAAAAGGCTATTTCCTTTCTGCACAATCAGGCTCCTCCACTTCTTTGGCTTGCATTCCTGCAAAGAAAGCACAATTAGCGAGGACATAAGTCTAGTTAGATGCATGAGCTGCTTCGTGTTTTGGATAGTTTGTTTTTTCTATTAATATTTTTAAGCCATTGTCTTAGTAACAGAATAAAGTGAGGCCATACTCCACGCGGAATTAGTTTTTCATTCTGATAGACAAGAGTTGTTTTTTTTTTTTCTTTTTTAAAAGGAAACAATGCGATAGGTTTAATTAAATAGGAAAATTGGATTGGAAAGGGCTTTTTAAATGTCATATTCAATTGTCTATTCCGGCGAGGCAGAAGAGAGTAAAAAATAATAAATCCGGTAAAATACTGACTAAACTTTATAAGAAGTAAATTACCAGCCATAATGACAGAGCTTAGGAACTACGGAATTCACCAGGAGCTCATTCATTTGAATTATTTTCTCAGTATGAAAGTCGGAACATATTCCAGAAGATTCTGAATGTGACGTACAGTATGTGTTTGCTCTTTGATAATATACAGTAGCGTGGGCTCACTGTGCTAATGTTCCTGGATGAGAATTATAAGACAGTTTCTGTAGGCAAATAACATTTTATGTCAGACGTGTCATAGGGAGTGTGTAGAGGTTAGCAATAGGCATGTTGGAGGGAAACTTCTATCAGGCCATAATCTTCCTTATTCACAACCCTTGAAGACAGTAGTGTAAAAACAGCCATAGGGTTTAGGAGACAAGTAGGTTACTTTAACAGAAAATTTAACTTTTATTTTTTTTAATGAAAAGGCAACTTCCATAGATAAAGTTAGGTGAATTCCAGATTACTATTTGTATTTTCTAACTACATTTAGGGATTGGTCATTCCTTGTCTAGAAGACCCAAAAAGGAGTTGATCCTATTTATTAGAGATAAGTGAATCTATTCGCAGGTTTTTTAGGCACCAAATCAAACCCAAATCTTTCTAGGTTCAAATCGGACAAATCTTGTAAAACGGTGTCCAGCGCATAAGCAATCAATAGTGTTCTGTCACCACAAGGCAGGAGGTAATTGCAGTCAGTTGTGGTGGCAATGATAAAAGTAGATACAGTTTCACCTGACTTTGTGTAAGACCAAGGGGACGGACAAGGGAAAATGTAAACATTTGTAAAAAATTAATGAAACGAGATAGGAGCTTATATAAACAAAAATGGGTGTTTTAGAGGACTAGAGGGGGTTATATATACCAATGTCCAGGGCAATTGGAGCAATTTTGGTTCAGAACGAATAGATTAGGAACTTTTTGAAAAATTCAGCGAATCTGAAACGAACTGAACCTTTGAAGATTCTCCCATCTCTACTTAGGATCTTTACATGGTCCATGGAAGTAAGTAGTATCACATTTGTGATGGCAATTTGGTGTTCAGTGAACCCATTAGCATGATTTTCACAGTTTGCATGAACATCAGAGTACCTAGAGGAAACCCACTGCATGCAGGACTTTTTTCTCCGCTACAAAAACGTTCTCCTGAACGGAAACCACATGCTCAGTTCCATCCTCCAACTGCCACCAGACTACAAGCAAGCTCGGACTGGCCGACAAAAGAACAGGTGAATCCCCTGGTGGGCCCTAGAACAAGGTGGGCCCCCTGTGATAGAGAGAGAGAGCTGAAACAGAAAGGACATGCCCCTTGAGTGCCCAGCATGAAATAAATCTACCAAGCAATTGGAACAAAAAAAGGGGAGATCTCTGGATCCATGTGAGGTACAGAGTTGGATCTAAGTTTGTTAGAAAGAGATCTTCATGTACTATATGATGCATGATTCTCCTAATTTTACATTAATCACGGGCTAATCCCTTAAAATGCCGATTACATGAGGCCTTATATTGGCTTCAAACGGTTTATCTATCGTATATTGCAAGGCGACAGCTTTGAAATAACATGTCACCTTAAGTGAATTGATGACCGCACCAAGAAATGTTTGCTAAGTGTTTCAATATCCTAGGAAGCCGTGCGTGCAAAACATCAGCATAAATAAAAGTTGTACGAGTAGCAGGAGGTATAATTGGATTGAGACCTACAATCCTAAAATGGTGCATTATCCTCTAGCTGACACTCTGCCAGATTCATGCTCTTTGTAAAAGGACTGAAGAACCATTCATTACCCATTGTGTGTGCTCTGAATGGTGGGGACAGAAAGCAGGACTCCCAGGTGACTCCTAATATTGCTTTACTTACACTTTCACGGCTGAGTCATGCACATGCTAAACTGTGCTCTGAGGCGTTATGTTATAGTCTCTCATATAAATGTTATCACACATTGCCCACTAGTAAGCCATACGAATTATAGCCGCTGGACACGACACGTAATGTGTCTGCTTAGTGTAGCTCCTATTCAGAAAATCCTTCACTAGAGAGACATCATACTGGACACGTCTGCCAGATCGCCTCATCTGCTGCCTTGGCCTCTCTGGTGGTAGCTCATAATGCAAGAACGTCTTCGATAATTCATACAGAGGCACTGAATTCTCTCCGCAGCTGTGGCTAACAGCTTCTTTTTTATGTGGACGATCCATAACAGTGCTGTGGGTGCATTTATAATGGACTCTTCACTGCCATTAATCTTGTGATTTATGGGTGGGAAGTACATCCCACATTACAAGGAGTAAGTTAACAATGTTTAGTGTTGGCCACATTTAATTGAATGTTAAAATATTATGGGGGGAGTGACTTTTGTGAGGGGTCCAGAGGGAGCTGGCAGCAGCCTGCAGTTCAGTTGAGACCAGTGACTGAAGGCTGGTATGGCTGAATAAAAGGTGTGCAGGAAGTGAAAGACCTTGTTAGCCATCAGGGAGAGTCAGGAAAATTTGAGGGCCCATTGACTTGGGGTGGAGGACAGGGGTATACACAGATTTCATAGGGCCCCACAGCAAAGCTGATCGTGGTTCCCTGCACCACTAATTATATCCAGCATCTATGTTGAGAACAGTGGAACTGTTTCTTCAAAAATATCACGCTCACCCGAACAACATATTTCTCAATGTATTTACACAAGGCAACTGGCATAAATACACTGCTTGATATATAGTACAAACTTGTCTGTCTGCAGTTGGCACTAGGGGGAGCTCAGTGCACAGGAGCTTATACAATTACTATTGTCAGCAATGGATGCTGTAACTCATCTCCTTGCACTGAGCTCCCTCTAGTGGTGGCTGCATGAAAATGTAGGATTTTCACATTGGGAGCAGAAAAAGCAGTTCAGCCCTAGGCCCCTTCCCTCATGCCTGGGTCTTCCTCCAGTGAAGGTATGCCATTAGTGAGGGGCATCCTTTGTCAATATGGAACTGAGAAGTTTCAGATCAGCCACTATTATTGACAAGGGGAGACTACATTATTGGCTTCTGTAACCAGCGTGGGGGCATTTTTGCACTGAGGTGCTGTACTTCCCGCATGGTGTGAAGCAAAGTGATAAAAGGGTAGAGTGTTTCCCACCAGTCCAGTGATGTGACAGAGCAGTGGTAGATGTACTGACTGACCCTATGTAGCCAGCTAACTGGGAGACCTTCAGCCACCGTCGGGTTGGCCCATCAGAGTACCAGAAGATCCTCTGGTGGGCCAGGCTCTAATACCATAGTGAGCCTCAAAAAGGTCCAGTCCAGGAGAAAAAAAAAGCTTTTGGAGCTAATATGTTGATACTAGGGCCATTTGTTTGAATCAAAACTAGACTTAGACTTTTTTTTTGCCCCAAGAATAATTTTCTCTGGTGGGCCCATGGAACCCTGTCGGACCCTGCCTGCAGCTAATTGGGACGGGGCACAGCAAGAAGGAGGAGAAGACCACAAATAGAGTGTCTGGAGGGAGGAAAGAAAGGAACCCGGAAACAGGAAAAAAAATTGTAGTGGCACAGCGCCAAAAGAACCTGCCACAATGAACAGGTGAAATGTAAAAATCTGTGGCCTCTTGGTGGAGTGAAGTGGTTAAGACTTTTTTGTGTGGTGTTATACAAGAGGCCAAAATTTCCTGAACTTTTTATAAAGTTTATTTTAGTAGCAATTCCTCAGTGGTGCGGTGGGATTACTTCCAGTGTGAGAGGTCAGTGGTCCCTTACACATATACTGTATGGTAAGTATGCTGGAACTTTTAGTAAATTACACATGCAAAAGCAGGAACAAAGGATTTATAGGTGAGTACAGCCACAGGTAATCCACAGCAAAATCCGCAACACTAGGATCTCATTTGAGATTTCTTCTTCAACAGTGAATTCAAAGGGGTAAATCCACAACATATCCACACTATTTCTGTACCAGAAATAGGCAAGATACAAATTTAAAGGGGTTTTCTGAGATTTTCATATTGATTGCCTATCCTCAGGATGGTTATCAATATGAGATGAGAGGGGAGCTGTATGAAGAGGCTGCAGTGCTCTGTGCTTAGGCCTCTTCCTAGGCCACATGAGGTCAAGTTCATCAGTCATATGGCCTAGGCACAGCTCAGTAATTGGGGCTGAGCTGCAATAGCAGCCATTATCCAGTGGATGCAATAGATAATCCCAGCAGACGCTTCTTAATTTCTCAATGGTATGCTTTTATTGCTCAAAATGTATATATCCATAAACAGAGGACGCGTTTCGGCACGTCCTGCCTTTATCAGCTCTGTCTCACAACTGATTCATCCCCATTTAAATAGTGAACACAAAATAGCAGTGGTGACATCATCCACCCACAAAGGGGGTGTATCCTGAACTATCACCCAGTCATTACTAAATCACATGACAGTGTGAAAAACATCATAACAAACAAACACATAAAACTGGTAACGATACCAAACATCATGATCATAAATCTGTCTAGCTGTAGAGAATTTCATCTGATAGCAGCCTAAAAGGAAAAAGTACAAGTCATTAGATCAAGGAATCACTAATATATACCATATTCTATAATTGACCAAGAGTAAATAATCATGTTAGGTGCAACACCTCATATTCTCTATTAAGGCCTCTTGGATATAGTGTATCAAGTGTGTGGATCCAGTAAGCCTCACGTTGTAGTAATAATTTCTTAATGTCCCCACCACGTCAATTATAGAATATGGTATATATTAGTGATTCCTTGATCTAATGACTTGTACTTTTTCCTTTTAGGCTGCTATCAGATGAAATTCTCTACAGCTAGACAGATTTATGATCATGATGTTTGGTATCGTTACCAGTTTTATGTGTTTGTTTGTTATGATGTTTTTCACACTGTCATGTGATTTAGTAATGACTGGGTGATAGTTCAGGATACACCCCCTTTGTGGGTGGATGATGTCACCACTGCTATTTTGTGTTCACTATTTAAATGGGGATGAATCAGTTGTGAGACAGAGCTGATAAAGGCAGGACGTGCCGAAACGCGTCCTCTGTTTATGGATATATACATTTTGAGTAATAAAAGCATACCATTGAGAAATTAAGAAGCGTCTGCTGGGATTATCTATTGCATTGTTTGGGACCAGGTCCATTCCCGTGACGACGCACACCTGTGATCGAGTGCTGGCTTTTTCTCTTACATCGTGATTATCCAGTGGATGACACTGTGCTTGGTAAGCTGATCGATGAGGTTGCCAGGAGTTGGACCCCGTCTGAGGATAGGTCATCAATATCAAAATCCCAGAAAAACCCTTTAAAATCTGGACTGTAGGTCAATTGGATGAGACTTGTTCAAATGTTATCTACATGGCTGGTGGTGAAATTAGCACAATTCCACATGGAATTTCAGGTACATGTAGACATATCCTAATATATCATAATAAGGTAGATCATATTCAGTTGGATAAGTGGCTGGACGTGGTTACCCCAGAAAAAAGTCGGTTGTTTGTTGAGGTCAATTCTTCCACTCTATAGTGCTAGTTCTACTGTCAACCACTAGGACTTTCCAGTTCACATTGAATCTGGTCAACTATTTCTATTATAAACATTATAAAATATCTAATATAAAATATTATAACATATAAAATAAAAAATATTTATTATAAAATGTAAATATAAAAATTATTTATAAAACAAAATATTAGAGCATTTCTATTATATTATAAAATATTTACCTTATACCATACGACTTCTGCGCTTTCATTCAATGTCCTGTAGTCATCAATATCAGGACATGAGATCACTTTAGTTTTGGTTACTTCCGCTTTTTCTATGTATCGTATTCTGCTGTTGTAACAGAGTCCCGCCTCATGTTCTGCCACCGTTAAGGACATGGATACCTTCATGCAGTATGTGGAGTTTCTAGAAGCAAAAAATACACTTCTGTGATGAAATATACTATACTTCCCCCATAAACAACATTACTAGAAGCCAGGCTGATATTGATGAAGAGCTCATGTATTAGGTCACAACATACGCAGATCATTTAAACTTGTTTTAGCCTTAAAGTCTCATATAGTCTCAGATTCTGTTTTGTTTTTTATTTTATTTTTGTAAGTACCTTCTAAGGGTGTATTCACATGTATAGGTTTTGAATACGATTTGTTCAGGTTTTTTAATCTAGTTTTAGAAGCTAAATTTAAAATGGTTTAAAAAAGTAGCATCTGCCCTTTTCCCCTACCTATTGCAAATTGGTGCTTTAAATCAAGCACACAGTTTCCATAGACAAATAATCGATCATAGTGTGGGTCATAATTTTGCAAATGTGTGTGAGGCTTGGGAACTTCAACATTCAAAAGAGATCTGTAAGACTAAAAACAAGATATCAATATGATATGAATGAACTATAGAAACAATCTATAGATGTACAGAATTCTGCTCCATTTATTTATATATACTGTACAGTACAAGTCAAAAATGTGGATACATGTATGGTACCTTGCCAAGAGTTTATTTGTGGAACATCTTACCTTTGTAATGTGTGTGAGAACATCAGTTGTATTGCGCAGAGGAAGGATTGGCATACAGTTTTAAGCCCTATTTTACTACTGGTTTAATCCACATTATAGCAAGACCCACTGAACTAAGTAAAGGGAAATGACAGTTCATCATTACATTAAGATATAAAGGTCAGCTGATACGGAAAATTTCTACAGTATATGTGTAGACTAGAGATGAGCGAGCAAAAATGCTCGGGTGCTCGTTATTCGAGTCGAACTTTTCCCGATGCTCGGGTGCTCGTTTCGAATAACAAACCCCATTGAAGTCAATGGGAGACTCGAGCATTTTTGCAGAGGACCAAGGCTCTGCCTAGGGAAGGCTGGGTGAAAACCTGGAAACCTCAGAAAATGATGGAAACACCACGGAAATGGACAGGAAACAGCAGGGGCAGCATGCATGGATGCCTCTGAGGCTGCCTAATCCCATCATTATCCCAAATTCTCCTAGTGGGGCATGTGTGGTATCGATTCTTCTCAGTTTAAAATCGTATATGTCCCCTATCTTGGGACCATATATTTCATGGATTTTTCGAACACGGAAAAGGAAAAAAAGCTTGCTCTGGCCAGGGGAGTGTCTTTTCTACTGCAGCTAAGGGGACGTGTCCATGCTCTGCCTATCACAGGTCAGGAGCCAATTAAAAGAGGAACCAACAAAAATCAGTATAATGTCTAATACGTCCCCTATCCGGGTAAATTGTTTGGAGAGAGGGCCTGTAGGTGGGGGGCAGGCTGGGGGGAAGGAGGTTGAGCTGGAAGAGCCAGAGGAGTGCCCCCTGGGCTAGCGTGTGTGGTGATGACAACAGCCGGATGTAGTTAGAATGACGACGCAGGACCCCAACTTAAAAATTTAGCATCAACCGGTACAATTGTCAATTATGAGCTCGATCAAGTGTGGCATGTGTTCTATGTATTCTTCTCAGTTTAATACCGTATATAGCAGCTATCCGGAAAAATAGTTTGGAGAGAAAGAAAGATAGGAAAAAGACGTAAATTGTTTGGAGAGAGGGCCTGTAGGTGGACCTCTGGAAAAATTGTTTGGAGAGAGGGCCTGTAGGTGGACCTCCGGAAAAATTGTTTGGACAGAGGGCCTGTAGGTGGACCTCCGGAAAAATTGTTTGGAGAGAGGGCCTGTAGGTGGACCTCTGGAAAAATTGTTTGGAGAGAGGGCCTGTAGGTGGACCTCTGGAAAAATTGTTTGGAGAGAGGGTCTATAGGTGGACCTCTGGAAAAATAGTTTGGCGAGAGGGCCTGTAGGTGGACCTCCGTAAAAATTGATTGGAGAGAGGGCCTGTAGGTGGACCTCCGTAAAAATTGTTTGAAGAGAGGGCCTGTAGGGGGCCCTCCTGAAAAATTGTGGTAAAAGAGTGCCAGTTGGACCTCTAAAAAAATGGCGTTTTTTTGGTCAGCGTTAGGCAAAGACGACAAAGAGGAGGAGGAGGAGTAGGAGGAGTAGAGAAGAGGAATCGGATACATAAGTTATTTAAATCTTTAGCTGCTTTCCCTCGGAGGAGATTTGAATTCCGGTGAAATCCAGGCTTTGTTCATTTTAATAAGCGTCAGCCTGTCAGCGCTGTCAGTTGACAGGCGTGTACGCTTAGCGGTGATGACGCCACCAGCTGCACTGAATACCCGCTCTGACAGCACGCTAGCGACAGGGCAGGCCAGCACCTCCAAGGCGTACAGCGCCAGTTCAGGCTACGTGTCCAGCTTTAAAACCCAGTAGTTGTATGGAGCAGAGTGATCGCTATGGACGTTGGTATGGTCAGCTAGGTACTCCCTCGCCATCTTTCTGTACAGCTCCCCCCTACTCTGCCTAGACTGGGGACAGGTGACAGTGTCTTGCTGGGGTGACATAAAACTGGCAAAGGCCTTGGAGAGCGTTCCCCTGCCAGTGCTGGACAAGCTGCCTGCTCGGCTCCTCTCCCCCGCTACTTGGCCCACAGAACCATGCCCTCTGCCGCTAGCGGCGTCAGATGGGAAGGATTGTTTCAGCTTGTGCACCAGGGCCTGTTGATATCTATTCACTCTCATACTCCTTTCCTCTGCAGGGATGAGAGTGGAAAGGTTCTGCTTGTACCGTGGGTCCAGGAGAGTGTACACACAGTAATCGGTGTTTGAAAAAATGCTTCTAACGCGAGGGTCATGGGATAGGCAGCCTAACATGAAGTCTGCCATGTGCGCCAGAGTCCCAACACGCGAGAATTCCCTCTCCTCACTGGCCTGACTCTCCATTTCCTCCTCCTCCTCCTCCTCTTCAGCCCATACACGCTCAAGAGTTAAGGACTGAGAACTGGTACCCTCTTCTGTCTCGCCGACATTCTCCTCCTCTTCCTCTTCATCCCCCTCCTCCGATACGCGCTGAGAAACAGACCAGAGGGTGCTCTGGCTATCAAGCGACATATCTTCCTCCACAGTTTCTTGTGACAAGCGCAAAGCATCCGACTTCATGCTGAGCAGTGAGTTTTTCAACAGGCAAAGCAGCGGGATGGTGAGGCTGATAATTGCGGCATCGCCGCTGACCATCTGTGTTGACTCCTCAAAGTTGCTCAACACCTGGCAGATATCAGACATCCACGTCCACTCCTCATTGTAGACTTGAGGAATCTGACTGACCTGACTACCAGTTCTGGTGGAAGTTGACATCTGGCAGTCTACAATCGCTCTGCGCTGCCGGTAAACTCTGGATAACATGTTTAATGTCGAATTCCATCTCGTGGGCACGTCGCACAACAGTCGGTGAGCGGGCAGTTGTAGGCGGCACTGCGCTGCCCTGAGAGTGGCAGCATCTGTGGTGGACTTGCAGAAATGCGCACAGATGCGGCGCACCTTGGTGAGCAAATCAGACAGATTGGGGTATGTCTTGAGGAACCGCTGAACTATTAGATTGAACACCTGGGCCAGGCATGGCACATGTGTCAGTCTGCCGAGTTGCACAGCCACCACCAGGTTAAGCCCGTTGTCACACACAACCATGCCTGGCTTGAGGTTCCGCGGTGCCAGCCACACATCGGTCTGCGCCGTGATGCCCTGTAACAGCTCTTGGGCGGTGTGCCTTTTGTCACCTAAGCTCAGCAGTTTGAGCACCGCCTGCTGGCGCTTACCCATGGCACTGCTGCTGCGCCTAGAGCTACCGACTGTAGGCGCCGTGCCCACGGATGGTAATTCGGTGGAGGAGGAGGGGTCGGAGGAGCAGGCATAGTACGTCTGAGAGACCGTGATCGAGGTAGGCCCCACAATCCGCGGTGTGGGCAGTACATGAGCAGCCCCAGGGTCAGTCTTGGTCCCAGCCTCCACCAAGTTAACCCAATGTGCCGTCAGGGAGATATAGTGTCCCTGCCCGGCAGCACTTGTCCACGCGTCCGTAGTTAGGTGGACCTTCTCAGAAACAGCGTTGGTCAGGGCACGGATGATGTTCTCTGACACGTGCTGGTGTAGGGTTGGGACGGCACATCGGGAAAAATAGTGGCGGCTGGGGACCGAATACCAAGGGGCAGCCACCGCCACGAGATTGCGAAAGGCCTCGGTCTCTACCAGCCTATAGGGCAGCATCTCCAGGCTCAGCAATTTGGAGATGTGGACGTTGAGGGCTTGGGCATGTGGGTGGGTGGAACTGTATTTCCTCTTGCGCTCCAGCGTCTGCTGTAAAGACAGCTGAACGCTGCGCTGGGACACATTGGTGGACACTGTGGAGGATCATGGAGGCGAAGGTGTGGTTTTCCGGCAGGAGGCACTCATGCCGGGGTCCTGGGCAGGGAGTTGACTAGCAGAGGCAGCGAGTGACACAGGGGAAGGAGCAGTGGTGTGACCCGCAGGAGGTGGTGAACGGCCTTGGTTCCATTGAGTGGGGTGTTTAGCACTCATATGCCTGCACATGCTGGTGGTGGTTAGGCTAGTAGTGGTGGCACCCCTGCTGATCCTGGTGTGGCACAGGTTGCACACCACAGTCCGTCGGTCATCCTCACTTTCTTTAAAGAACCTCCAGACTTGCGAATATCTAGGCCTTGCCACGGGAGCTTCACTACGTGAAACAGTTGCTGCTGATGCACCAGCTCTGGCCCTGCTTCTCCCTCTGGCCACACCACTGCCTCTTCCAACCTGTCCTGGTGCAGCACTCGCCTCCGCCTCAGAAGCACTGTCTTCACTCGGCTTATCAACCCAGCTTGGGTCAGTCACCTCGTCATCCTCCGATTCCTCAGTCTGCTCCCCCCTCGGACTTCCTGCCCTGACAACTTCACCACTGTCTGACAACCGTGTCTCCTCATCGTCCGACACCACTTTACAAACTTCTTCCACTAAGTCAACATTGTCATCATCATCATCATCACCCACAGACTGCGACAGTTGGAAAACTTGGGCACCGGGAACGAGGTCAGCAGCAACCTGAGAAGTGGTTTATGACTCTGGGAAGGGTCCAGAAAACTGTTCCTGAGAGTATGCCGGATCGCTTTCCAAATTTTCCTGGGAGGGGGCAGTCTGGGGGGAAGGAGGTTGAGGTGGAGGAGCCAGAGGAGTGCTCCCTTGAGTAACGTGGGTGGACTGCGTGGAAGACTGACTGGTGGACAAATTACTTGAAGCATTGTCCGCAATCCACGACATCAGCTGTTCGCACTGTTGTGGTTTCAACAGTCCTCTACCACGTGTCCCTGTAAGTTGAGACATGAAGCTAGGGAGTGTAGCTCTGCGGCGTTCCCCTGCTCCCTCATCAGCAGGTACTGTCTCACCCTGCCCAGGACCACGGCCTCTGCCCCCTGCAGTAATTGAATGCCCACGCCCACGCCCTCGTCCTCGACCCTTAGCCCTGGGGTTCAACATTTTCTGTATATAAGTGTATTATATAAAAAAACAAAAAATAAATGGGCCTGCTGTACTGAAACCCATAAACTTGTTCAGTCTGGTTTAATTAAGTGACGTACAGAAAGTGTCACCTGGACAGAAAATACCGATTGTAGTGAGTGGACAGCTGAACTGTGACACACAGAATGGTTCCACGCAGCTGTGTGAAATGGATTTGTATCACTGAGATATAACAATAAAAAAAAAAGTGTTATATATTGCGATAGCTGCACTACTAGTGCCAGCCAGCCAGCCCAGCCAGGAGACAAAAGAAAAAATGTCTTGTAGCCCTTAGAAGGGCTGTTGGGTTCTTGGGAGATCACTCCTGCCTAACAATGAACTAAATGCAGGCCCTAACACTCTCCCTGAAACGCAGCAGCTCTATCCCTAACGACATCCAGACAGCATCTGAGCCGAGCACCGCGGGCAGACACTAGTATATTCCAGGGTCACCTGATTAGGCCAGCCAACCCCTGCTATCGACATGTAAGGGCCCCACGTGATGCTGGGTGTACCGCAGAGTCTCCTGGCTTGTGATTGGCTGAGTTTATAGGCGCCAAAAATGCACAATGCGGAAGTTGCCATTTCCTCGAGCATGGCGAGATACTCGTCCGAGCAGCGAGCACTTACAAGTACCGTAATACTCGAACGAGCACCAAGCTCGGACGAGCATGCTCGCTCATCTCTAGTGTAGACCATACGGTATATTGAAAGCATCCTTAAATGCAGTATGAAAAACATCAAATGCTATGGTGAAACTGGCTCTCATAAGAACCATGCCAGGAAAGGAAGACCAAGAGTCACCTCTGTTGCAAAGGATACATTCATTAGTTACCAGCCTCAGAAACCGCAAATTAGCATCTCAAGGTCAAGTACTAGACTGATCTCAACATCAGCTGTTCACAAGAGACTGTAAGAATCAGGCCTTTATGGTAGAATTGCTTCGAAGAAGCGACTACTGTGAAACACCAGCAACAAGAAATTATGGGACTAAGAAACACAAGAAATGGACATTAGACCAGTGAAAATCTATACTGTGGTCTAATGAGTCAAAATTTGAGATTTTTTGCTCCAACCACCATGAAAAGGTGAGTGGAAGGTTTCTGCATGTGTGGTTCCCACATTAAGCAAGAGGGAGGAGGTGTGATGGCTAGTGTTGAGTGAACCCGAACTGCAAAGTACCCGGACCCAAATCTGAACTTTGTCGCAAAAGTTTGGGTTTGAGTTCGGTGTTTGGTCATTTAATAAAGCTTGTTGAAAGGCTGAAGGGCAGCCAATCACTAAACCTTTAAGCTCTGGGCATTTAGAAGCCATCACAGCCATGCCTCGTAATGGCATTGCTGTGATTGA